>JAQSVV010000263.1:1800000-2104472 GCA_036375495.1 Agrotis segetum | reverse complement strand
TCGGAGTCTGCGCGTGCGATGGCAAGTTGCAGCTGATGCAGCAAGCTCGATCGCTCCTGTTCCGAGTCACGCGCAGCCCGCGTGTTCTCCTCCAGCATGAGGCGCATATCGTTCGCCTGGCTCTTGTACACGAAGCAATAGTGCTGTTCTGTCTCCAACTGCTGGCGGAGCTCCTCGCTCTGATTGACAAGAAATACATCAATTAATGGCTTTAACATAACTTCATTCCAGTCTTTTTCTCCCATCGTGAATGTTCGTTCTACTTTAGAAATTCAAAAATAGAAGACAAATATAATTATATTAAAAAAAAATAACTTGAACTGAACATAAATACTACACACAACAAGTGTGTAGAAAGGTTTGAGCTCAATGGCTGAATAAAATGGTCAAGTTCACCACCAAAGGGGAGGGAGGCAGTTGCGTTACAATTAAACTTGAGATAAAATACTATTTCTTGGTCATTAAGATTTGCAATTTATTGCATTGTACGTTTATACAGTCACCCACGGGCTGACGTCATCTAACAGCCTTACCTATTAGCTTGTTTTGTAGTGTAAAATGTATACACTGTTTCTCTTTCCATGAAGTATCTTTACGTATTTATAGTTTTAAATAATTAAATTAACAATAATATAAACATTTGCACACCTTATTAAGTAATGGTACAGAGTACTTTGTATTTATTTGTACCATCTGTTTATACCTGTATTATGTAAATTAGTAATTCAATTTGATTAAAAAGGTATTTTCCGAAGATGCCACATGGTCATTGACACAAATTGGTCCTCTTATGTCAAAGGAGACTTTTGGCTTAATCATATAAATTCTATATAATCACATAGTAACATTAAATGATTCCTAAGACTAAATGCGCATCTGATTTGAAAGTATCTGTGTTCCTAAGAAGATAAGCCATGATAATTATAATAAAGCTATAGAACAAAGCGCGTTCTCTCTTGAATTGATTACGCCATATGACTCACTATTTTTATTGTAAGACTGACATAATCGTGCTACTACAGGAGATATAAAGCTTCCGTTATATTATATCGATGTTCTTACTTTTCAGTTTGACGTGACTCACCCATTTTTTAAATAAAAAGTAATAAAAATAAATCATGATATTACGAAAAACTACTACTCGGCCTAATACATACAGGTAAGCCATCACATACATCAAGGCTTTCTGTTTTTATTGTACATTTAGCAACGCACGGTATAATGTTAATTAGCGGCCCGTTTAAGTATTTCAAGTTTGTTATTTATAAGTAGATGTTTTCATATCGTTATGAATATACCTACCATACAAAGTAAGTATTCAGCGTTAGCATTTGTAAGAAAACATTAAGTACAATTTATGGCACAACGATACATGTCCCAGATGAAGAAGACCAGGAAATTAACACGACAATAACACATTCCTGTATATTAATGTGTGTCATCATCATAATGGAACTGTTTTATAGGCATGTCTTCATTGCCAAGGCTCTGTTTGTTCAGCACTTGTGTTCAACAAATTCATAACTTCACACTGATTCAGCCAGTGCTACATTATATTATTTTGAATGTAGTAATAGACTCATTTTTCACTCCTACGTGTGTTCGTATAATTCTATTTTAAAGTTGAAATTGTCGTAGACATTGTTTATGTTTTAGATGCGGACAAAATCTGACACAACGTGGAATTTTGTTCTATTCTGAGAACAGTTATGTAACTCATTGAGCAAGCATCTCATCTAGGTACTAGGGTGTGCATGTTATTTCCACGAAGCCCTTGGCCGTTAGACAAAATGCAGCCTGAACCTTTAGTTCCATTATTCTGTATTCAACATAAAGCAAAAATCCAGATTTACTCCTCTAACAAGGCATAAGTAACATACAAACTTAAAATAAAAAGTTTTAATCTGCAAAGCCAATCTTAAATCTTTGTGTCATAAATATCAAGGTCAAAGAAGAATACCTACTTTTCATACTCGGGTAATTCGTGCGACTAGCGGTATGAGACTGCAGTAAAATATTTTATTCATATTCTATCTCGAAACGAAATACACAATAGTATCTACCAAACTATGTACATTCGGCTATGCCAGAGTAGTTTGAAATAGATACGAGTGCTGTTACAATTTGATAAAGTATTAATGTATGTTCTCAACGGTCACTCTGTTGTGAAATTAATTAATCTCCTCGCCTTTGTGAACTAATTTTACAACAATAGCAGAATCCAGTTTCTAACTGAGGAATGAATTATTTTCATCAGCACAACGTCGACTATTAATATTAAATTGTCAACAGTTACATTCCGTGAACTTTAATGAATAAATGTTCTATTAATTGGCAAATCACATCATAATCAATGAGTAAGGCATTCAACTCCAGAAAAACCGCTGTCTACGTAATCATGTGTTTATTTATTTGGAGACGCGCACGCGCAGGTTTATGTCGTATAAGGCAAAAGCTGTGTGTGTGTGTGTGTTTGTTTGCCGTCGACAATGAGTCACTATGTTGTAATGCTGGAGGACAGTCTATTTCGGCGCGATGAGATTATGATTAATTCACAAGAAATACTCTTAGAGTTCTTTAAAGTTTCTCAATCGATAGAACCAATGTATCTATAAATGCAAACATTCAAGTTGATAATCTTTAAAAGATCGATTTCGATTGTTTTATTGTCACAGGTTTTAGCGTGATAGTGACCTACTTATTACCAAAAATATTTGCAAAGTTGGTGAATGTACATACTGAAATTTCAAACAGACCTAGTCACTAACTCACTAACACTGTCTACATAAAACGGGATATTTACCATGTTTATAATTTGTTTTATGTTTCCGCACTCCTAAAAGTGACAGGGTCGTGGATAATTATGCGTTTCAAGCCCCAATGAGGATGTAGGATCAATGTTTTTATTCTAAACTTTTGAAAAAGTTTTAGCAGGAACCTACCTAACCTACTTCTGGAATCAAGGACTCACTGCAGTCGTGATTGCATGTTTTATATCACAAATTACCTATTTGTACACGATGACTAAGTTGCAACAGTTAACTAATAAGGTTTATCTCTTCCTATTCTGCTTGTTGCTGTCCAGCAATGGAGTTAAATAGGCTCTATGGTAATAGCGGGTGTGGACGGACACAAAATAAACTAGAAAAGGTCCAAAATTAGAACTCCCTAGCTCTGCGTCTCCACCCGTCCTAACTCATTCTGGTTTTGTGATTAACTTGGGTCTAGAGATGGTCATATGTCCTGGACATATTGAGTGTATTGAATGAGCGCACGACAAATGTAAGTTCGTAAACGCCGATTAAATGGCTTTTGCCCAGGCGTTTTGCAGTTAATTTTCTGTCTAATTTTTTTACTAAACAATTTTATTCGTTTATATACTCAGTACCGGGCATTAATTTGGGCATAAACTCATTAATTGCCGTTTTGTTCAAAAAGTTTGTCCTTGACCCACCTCTAGACTAGATTCTTTTTGTGTACTGTGCTAGGAACAGACAAAAGAGAGACAAAAAGTGCAGTTGTAAAAGAACCACCCACTTTTCAAATTTCAATAAACCTTACATGATGGTGACCGCATAGGCAATCTCACGCACCAGTGGCACTCCTTCACCTTACTTCACTGACATAAGGTGAGCAAATTGGTCTGAGTCATATTGAGTAATGATAAAATGCACTGCATGCAAATTAGGTGTGAGTCTGGGAGATCAACACAAAAACTCAAAATCTGACGTGAATTGTTATGACCCAGATAAAAAGCCAGGTCAAACTGACTAATTGACAAGTCCTACGCAAATGGTATTGCCTGATCATGATACTTAGCAGAGCAACACTTACTCAGCCATTTTTCCTAAATGATGTAAAACACAACATCGTGTTCCATTTAATAGAATAGAATATCTTTATTTGCGTTAAATATGGTTGACTTATAATGATTAACTTGGATGCACTCACCCTAGCGCAGTGCATATCGCGCTCGGCGGAGGCAGCGGCAAGTTTCTCGGAGGTGTCGTGCAGCGCGGCGCGCACCGCGTGCAGGTCCCGCGCGCGCGCGTCCCGCTCGGCCTGCGCGGACCGCGCCGCAGCCTCGGCCGCCGCCACGTCGCCACTCGCCGCCATGCGAGCTGCACGCTCCTGTTCCAGCGAAGCTGCCAAACCCATCGCCTGGAGACACCATTACATTAGATAACAACCACAATTTTTCTTTGGTACAGCCAGCAAAGCAAGACAAATTAGACCAGAATATTGAACGAAGTGGTTGAAAAATTAAAATTGCAACAGAGAGTCGAGTAAAAACAACGCAAGATCCTCAAAATGTATGTAAAATGTAATTGTAAAGCGGCTTCCATTGCTGACCATACAAATAATGCACTCGTTAGAATTTCTATGGCTAGTGACCTTTTCCGTTTCCTGTCGATGTTCACCCTCAAGTTTCTGCAGGCGCTGCTGCATCTGGCGGTAGTCGACGCTGAGCATGGACATCTGGCGGTCCTTCTCCTGGCACGCCGACTCCGAGCGTTGTCGAGCGGTCTTCTCCTCGTTCAGTTTTGATTGTAGAGCTGTCGTATCACATGGCGAATACTCCATAAATAATTGTGATTCAAAAAACTCCATTTGCAATAAACACAATTGCTGATTTTACAATTTTGGGTAGGAATTTAAAAACAAAAACTTTTGTATTTTAAACATTTACAAAAACTTTACATTCACTAAATTCAAGAAAGTTGATTAATATGAAGAAGAAATAGGTTCCAAGCCATATTATTTGTACTCTAAAATGTGTCTACTTTGGACCTACAAAGATCATAGGAGGTATATTAGCAAACTGAACAATACCTTTAAATATCATATCCAATGTTCCTGAGGCATGCAAAAAGTGAAGGTATGAAATATATTTTTGGGAGCTTATACAGTTTTTAGCTCAATCGAACATGACAGGATTGTAGCGTGGGCTAAATGGCAGAGATTGAATCGGCTTGAAATACTAACAGTGTAACACTCACCCTTGACTAGCTCGAGATTAGCTTCCTGTTTAGAGAGCAACTGTGAGCGCTGCGTGTCCTGGTGCGCGCGCAGCTCCTGCTGGTACAAGTGCTGCGCCGCGCGGAGCTCGTGCGCCAGGGACGCGCACTCCTTCTCCAGCGACGACACGCGCTCTGAAAGCTGCCTGTTGTCCGTCATGATTTGGTTCAACCGGGCCGACGCTCGCTCGAGCTCCCCGTGTGCCGCATTCAACCTGCTGGTGGCCTCCGCGACAGCCGAATCTGAACGTTGTTTCGATGCTTTCACAGCGGCGAGTTCTTCGGAGAGTGTGCTTCGTTCCCTCTCCAGAGTATCGCGCTGGGCACGCAAGCTTGCCACGGTGCCGTCGTTGACTGCAGCGGCTGCGGCCTGCGCAGCTGTCAGCTCTGCCGCTTGCTTCCTGGACTTTGCAGCAGACTCAGATTCTTGCTTTAATTTCTCACGTAACTCCGTCAATTGCATTTCTAAAGCATTTATTTTGTCGTTGTAAGTCTGTAAATTGTTTATTTCTTTCGCTCGCTTGCTTTGCTCTTCGTCAAGCCGCCGCTTAGCTTCATTAAAATTAAATTCAGCTTTCCTTCTCGATTCAGTTTCTATTTCAGCCTTCCTTTGTATTTCTTTCAGATCGTGTCGTAGTAGTGCTAATTCTTTATCCGTATCGGCAATTATTTTCTTATTTCTAGATTCCCTCTGTGATAATTCTTCTAGCTGAGCACATAAAGTAACTTGCGTGTCTTCCAACTTCCGTCTTCCATCTCTTTCTCTTTCGAGAAGTTTTTCTAGCTGCAGTATAGCTTCAGATCCAACATTATTAATATGATTATTAGAGATAGTATCTACTACATCGGCTGCCTTTAGTCCTCTGGCACATAATTGATAGTCACCATTGTATGTAAAGCCCACAAATGGCAAATGGTTTCCGACAAAAGCTTTTGGCACAGGAAAAGATTCATCCAAAGCATCGGACTTTTCCATGTCATCAAAGTTCCTTGTATCGTCATCACTAGATAATTCAGGCACGACTGGTGGTACAGAGTCTCTCAAATTTTCAAAGCTCCATTGGTCATTGATAAAGAATGGATGCTGCTTAATTTCGTTGACACTATTTTTGCCTAATCTTTTGATCCTGTCTGTTAGAAGACCTCTGATTAGTGATTTAGCATCCTTTGATATTTCTACATCATCAGGAAATTGGAGTGAATTCCTATGATCCATGATTTTACCGTATGTACCTACTAAACTATCTGCATAGAAAGGAGGATCTCCAATGAGCATTTCATATAAAAATATTCCCACAGCCCACCAGTCACATTCACGACCATACACTCCCTCACCATTCTGTGATTGTAACACTTCAGGTGAGATATAATCAGGAGTGCCCACTGCATTGCTGGCCCGCACAAGACCATCAGGTCCCATCCTCATGCATGTCCCAAAATCAGCCAGCTTTAGATGTCCATATTTGTCAATTAACATATTATCTGGTTTTACATCTCGGTGTACAAAACCCATGCCATGAATTACATCTAATGCAAGGACAATTTCCATTGTATAGAACTTAGCCCACTTCTCAGGAATGTCGTAGTTCGACATAAGACTAACAAGGTCACCACCAGGCATGTAGTCCATGACCATGTACAGGTATTTGTGGTCTTGAAAAGCAAAGTGTAGCTTCAGTATCCACTCTGAGTTAGCGTGTGCCATTATGTGCCGCTCTTCCCAAAAGAATGTGGAGTCAGATCTCTTGATCATTTCAACCTTACTGAGAAGTTTCATGGCATATACATGACGAGTAGACTTGTGTCTGACTAGTTGCACTTCACCAAATGCCCCTCGGCCAATCACCTTTATCAAATCAAAATCTGCTGCTTTCATACGCAAGTCTACTATGTCTGAAGCAAATGCTTCATCTACAACAAACAGAAAATATTTGATTAGTGCATTTTAAACAGTTCTAACTGATTATGTTTAGAAGTATTTCAGTTTTTATTGTTGTTTAATTAATGGTATAGATTTCTCCAAAAAATTTACAGTTTGAAGGCATCAAAATAAAAGAAAGTAAAACAATAACTTTACACATGACAACAATGAAGTGTAGATTTCAAAATTAATACTTTAATACAATATTCTATTTGGTTACGGGGATTTTTGTTAGTGTCTGGAGAGTGGACTGAATCATTAAAAACATGAATCAAATTGTAGGCAAACTTTAAATGCTTGTTGTAAGCACAGCATAGGCCACTTCAGGATAAAATTTCTTAATTAAGACACAGAAATACACATTATTGAAATAATAATGGAATTAAACACCATTAATTCTGTAAATGTAAAATATATCTCATTCATCTTCTAAAAATTCTATTTATTTACAAAAGTAACTCATGCACATCCTAACACATTCTCATGCAATCTCCTGTAATCCCACAAGGGTTAATCAAAGTTTAACAACCACAATGTGTTTATAATATTAAGATCCTAATTGAATCCAATCAGATACAACTGAATCAATGTCAATAGTCTATTGTCATAGTTTAAACTGAATGGTATTCATATTATAACAGTTACTGCTAACCATACAATGTTATATTTTACAACCATAAATTAGAATTTTTAAATAGTGAAAAACTTCACTGCAACTGGTTGTTGATCAACAAAGAAGGATATGTGTGTTTCTGGAAAAAAAAGGTATTGGCAAATGCTTGGATTGGGTCCGGTCCAGGTTACTACTTTACATTTTCTGTTCAAAAACAAAAACACTATTTCCAACAATAAATAAGCAAGTATAGGATAATCAAGCAAGATCTTAAGAAATGATGACCCCTATTTCTAATATTATGTGTAATTGACTGTCTATCTATCATATAAATACCATGTTATCATTGCTTAATTGATTAGGTACTACATGTATCATAATCAAAACAAACTTATTAATTATATTGCATTGCTTATTAGATTACTCCAATAACTGTCCAGAAGTTTAACATTTTTACTATTGCATCTATAACCTTCAAAAATAACAAAACAAAATGGTTTTTCAACCAAGTGTATGAAATATCAAATGATAAGAATTCTAAGACAATATTTATATAGCATTAGAATGAGTACCTACCTACACACTCACTTTTGATGCAAAATACAAAACATTTCAGTTCTTGAAACAATATTACAATAATATTAGGTTTTTAATATGAGTCATGTATAAATAATAACAAATTCAGCAAAAAATTAAAACTTTTTTTTCTTTTTGAAAATAATTGCTTAACAAAATACTAATTTGTGGAGTAATATAATATGAGAGGAATTTTGTTCTACAGTGCCAATGTGTCACAAGTGAATTAAAAATTAAAAAATGGCTCGATAAATACTAACGAAGTAACATCTAGATGTGACTTAGATGTGACAATGAGCTAAGTTTGATTTTAATATATTTCTACTGTGCGTCACAATCACCTGGCTAATATTCAGCAGTGCAGGTACCTACTGATTACTTATGCGCCTGATTGCTATGCAAGTTCTAATAATGATCCAGACCCAACTTCACAAATTCAGTTGTTAGGGCTTCATTTTTGTGTAAGACAGCTTTAGAGTGGAACTTTGATGTTCAGCTACATTTAGGTATCCGTTATAGGTTTAGCTTAGAGTACTTACATCTGCTGGTGTATGCCTCAACATTCTTCATGCGACGGATAGCCGGGTGGTCGCAATCGGACACAAGCGCCGTTACGGTGTCCAGCAGGCAATCCACGTTGCCGGTGGAGCGAGGGTCACACAGCCGCTCCTCCAGGGCGCGCAGCCGCCGCAAACGTTCTTCGTCCTTCACCGATTCCATGCTGGATCCAATTTCTGACGTCCTCTGCCACTAAGGCTAAACGCCACCACACATTCTCCCGATGACTGCTCCGTGTAAGAACTCCACTCTCATCACGACACATCAACAACTGGATACTGATTTGTTATTCTTGTACTCTAGTTCAGTCGATAACCTACCATTCAAAGGATAACTTATGTTTCATTATCGAAAAATTCAGTTGCTACAGCTTAGAATGACAGCAGATAAAGGTGGTGGTTCTCACAACAAAGCATATGCACGTTTGCAAACACAACAGGATGATTATTTACATTTATAAATATCCACGAACTTCCAACGAAATAATAACACTATATTAACGTAACGATTGGCACAAATATGAAAAAATTAAGTAAAATTACGAATTATTCGACCGCTTGATTGATGAACGATGGATGATCGAACAATAAAGTGAAGTTAGCAATAAAATTTTAGGAGTAGTTTGCAATGGCGTTACATGAGTGCCTAAAGCTATTGATACACTGTTTAGAATGACAAAAGCAGACTGAATCTATTATTTTTTTGGGATTGTTGGATACATTTAATAATGTTGAAAAATCTATGTGTTTTTGAAAACAACAGTTTTTACTACAATAATTTTGACATATTGAAATAATTACGTAAAGAGCTAGAACTTGCTAAATAATTCATTGTAGAGTATATTCCGGTCAGATACTGCAGCATTAAGTATATTGAATTCCATCGTAAAAGCGACAGCAGCACGTAGGTTTAAATACTAGAAACTAGTCAGTTAGGTAGATAACGCAAAATAAACAGTAAATTATTTGCATATGACTGCTATCACTATGATCCAACGCTGCAGTGACTGCTAGAAAGAAAACATGAAGAAAAAGATGTCATTTGGTCTAAAAAAATATATATAATTATCTTGTTTGAGACTCGAAGTTAAAAAGTACAGCTTGGCCAAAACGTCTTGAAACGAAACTAATCTTTTTGTCTGCTGACAACGTTTTAAAGCCTTTGACATTTGATGTAAACAAAGAACGCAGGTTTGGTAGATTATTGTACCTACCATAAAACTAATGTACTATGTGGAAAAAAAATACAAACATCCGAATTGAGAACCTCCTCCTTTAGGAAGTCGGTTAAAAAAAAAACATTCATATTGCTGGTAGCGAAAGCACTGTGGCGACTTCCGGTTTTCTACTCTATTTTGCCAAGCTTCCTATGTTTTTTTATTTTTAGTAAGCAGAGCCGTGGCAGAGCCCAACAGAAAAACTTTTGATGGCATAGACAAAAAGGAGGCAATGATTTTGCAAAGGATAATCAGTCATTCGTAATCCATTTCATTCATTCAATTTGGTTCATCGAATGGAACATGGCGGTGCTAGGCAGGATGTGCATAAGTTTTTGATTTTTGCATTTTATTAACGAGTTGCTTATATCAGTTAGCTTTCCAAGTAATTTCAGTCATATTTCGGATGTTGTAATATTTGTTATAGTGCAGAAGTTAATTCGCCATCGGAACCTCCTGTATGGACTTTCTTAGTTCTGCAATGAAAATTATTATTCGTTGGTAGTGTAAAAATAATTGTGACAAATATATCACATATCTCAGGTAAACTGTTGTTCTATGCAATTATCTATCTCTAGTAAATAAAGTTTAACCTGTGATACATTAAATTATTGTATCATCTCACAATCAGTCACTAAAAAGTTACGAGCCTGCCCCATTTTGGTTCAAGTTCATTCTCGTGTTATTTTGTTCATCTTTATTTGTGTATTTTATCAAAATCCCATAATAATTGCCCTCCTCGTGTTTATGAAAAATAATTGGACCAAAGAAATACTATCTAGGATATAATATTCGTTACTAAAACTTTTCTTTGTGGTCCACTATCACGTGTGGTTCAGGTCGTTATGGGGTCAATAACTGCTGACTACGATTTATTTTCGATTTATTCTCATAACGGGGAATGTAAATAATTAATTAATTAATTTGTTGGGCATATTAGCTTCTACGTTAAGCTAAGCTTCTATGTAACAAATTAAGCTCAGATCTTGACGACGATTGATTAACGTCAAATAAAGAATTCTTGTGCGTAATTTGCACCTGGTGGTGATCGATGGGCATATTGCATGTGCAGTTCAAACTAGGCGCAGGGCGCAGGACGTAGACAGGGCGCAGGGGAAGGTGGGGGCCGGGGGTAGCGCGGGGCGGGGGCCCGTCGACAGTCAGCTGTGCAAAGTGTCATGTTGTCGCGTCGCGCTGTACCCAGTCGTGGGAAGTGTCCTAAATTGTGCCCCTCCATTGAATATTGAAATTTGAGTCTGTTATTGTTATAGTATAGTTTCATAAAAAACTTAAATTCCTAAAATATTAATATTATGCATAGAAAGTGAAATCAGGTGTATGATTGAGATAAAATAATAAAAAAAAACATTCCTTTGTGTCAATCAACTTTTTGGTATATGAATATCTTTAATGCCTTCAATATAACTTTTATGCTACAGCCCTAAAAAAGAAATCACCTAGGTATGTGTTGGTGTATCTTATGAAATTTAATAGAGTACTTTCCATGGTCTAGATTAATCATGCTTTAGAGATACTTTCAAAAATAATAGTGTTGACCAGTGATTTCAGAACTATTAGCTTACTTATTATACTTTATTGCTTCTCTATAATTTACTAAGTATTAGGAACAAACAAAACAAATAATTACTCAATGTACAGTGATTACTTTTGTATTTTTAGGTTTATTTAGTTCAAGTGCTTGTTAAGTGCAAAATTGAAATAACATTAACAAACTTGCACAATTTAGCTAAAAGTGTGCTTTGTGAAAATATTTTCATTGTTTCATGTATGTTTGCCAGTTGCCATTGTTGTGCAATCAACAATTTTCAATAAAGTCCTCTATAAGGTTTACTGCTGAATGCTGACGATAACAGCTATAATCACACTTTTCTTGCTCTCAATGTACAAATTTAATCAGTGTTTCATTACATTTGTTGACTCATATCCTGTAATAAAAAATATTTTGCTTTATAAAATGAAATTGCCATCCAAACTTTACCAATAACTGTAATTTTTTAATGAAAATTACTTTTGATATAACTTCTCCACTCAATGTCCTGGTATTGATTATCAAGTAGGCACTACAATGCAACTCGAACAAGCTGGTGTGAGTTGTTTGACGGTCAAATATCTAATTTCATACTACAGGGACTATTTATAGCAATGTACACAGTTAGTATAACATAACACATTACATACTTTACTTGTTTACATGTAAGGTTAATTTAGAATCATATTTCATTGCAACTTATTAGTGCTGCTGAGTTAAATGTAAAAAAACCTTACAAAATAATGTTTCTTATTAAATACTGTTCTAGCTTGTTTATTTGTTGATCTTGTATCTGTTTATTTATGCTTAAATATACAAAACTAAAGACTCATTAATTTTATTTCAGTGTGCCGTGGTGGTCATGGCTACGCTTATCCAAGAGAATGGTATAAAAGAGCTGAGCAAAGGCACACATGGTGTTGTGCAAAACCGTGGCATATCCACACATAATGTTACAAATCACATGGTGCCTGACCATGAGTATTGCGAAGCTGGCTCAACCAGTGCGCAGCAGATGCAATGCGCCGATACAAACGAGACAGTGGCGCCGCCGGTGCCCGTCGAGGAGGAGGAGGATACGCCTGAAATAGATATAATGATAAACAATGTTGTGTGCAGTTTTAGTGTTAAGTGCCACTTGAACCTTAGACAGATAGCATTAAACGGTGTTAACGTCGAGTTTCGCCGCGAGAACGGCATGGTAACCATGAAGTTACGGCGCCCATACACTACCGCGTCCATCTGGTCGTCGGGACGCGTGACGTGCACGGGCGCCACGAGCGAGGACCAGGCCAAGGTGGCGGCGCGCCGGTACGCTCGCGCCCTGCAGAAGCTAGGCTTCCAAGTGCGCTTCCGTAATTTCCGTGTAGTCAATGTATTAGGCACCTGCCGGATGCCCTTTGGAATAAGGATCATATCTTTTTCCAAGAAATACAAAGAAGCTGAGTAAGTATTATGTTCTCAAAAAAGCTCGTTTCTATAATTTATGTTTTGGGTTCATTTAGTCTCAAACCTCTAATGAAAAGATTCTTTGTTTACATTAGTGCTGATCAAGTGGATGTTTGACTAAGACTTGCCTAACATCTACACAATGACATTTTTCTGAAGTTTGTCAACAAACATCTCATAATGGGCACATACCAATTTTATCCATTGCTGGTGACAGGAATGAAGGAGATTGTAGCTCTCTTCGAAGAAATTAAAAATAGATTTGCACAATTTCCTACTATTTGCAAAATAATATAAAAAGTATGATTTTACCTTATCAAGTAATGCAGGAGTCAGGGTTCATATGAAATTGTTTAAATTTTTTTTTTAGTGATAAACTAGTATACTGTCCCTGCTTGGATAAGTTCACTAAAAACATTTCATTGATAATTTGTGTATCATTTTGCATGAGATTTGAGGTGGTTCAACTTATGAGATAGACATTCATAATATTTTTGGGAAACTGACTATAAACAGTCCTATTATTGTTTATTGCATTTAATTTTCAAAAATTACAATGTGTATAGAAAAAAATATTGAACACCTACTAACTTGTACTAGTAAGACTGTTATGTAACTTGATTAAAGGAACAATGAACTGTTCAAACATATTGTTTTCCTTATTTTCAGTTATGAACCAGAGCTTCACCCAGGAGTCACTTATAAGTTATACAACCCTAAAGCCACACTCAAGATATTTTCTACTGGAGGTGTGACCATCACAGGTACAAATAATTAATTTTCAAACTACAAACTACCTAACACAATTTATGTAGAGGAAACATCAAACAACAAACTTAATTTTGATAAACCACAATCAGTTGTTAACTTAATTTTAGTAATATTTGTAATAAAAATTGAAACATTTACCTATTTATATTATAATTAACCAACAAACAGGACAATACAAAATAAGTCTGTCTTAAAAATGAAGTGATTGCTGTTCTTCGTTGGACAATTTTGTTGCTCTTTTACAAGCCATACAGGTAACCATCTTACTATGAGGAAATAATAACAGAGTGTATTAGCTCTTGGCCCATGACATGAGTCAAAAGTTAACTTAAATAATTGGATTATTTTATATTAGTTCAATTTCTGATGAGATAACAACATCACTTTTAATTTTAGAGATTTTTAGAGAACATTTGTAAGAAATACATGAAGTAATTCTTATGGACTCTGTCGAGCTTCATTGTCTTGACAGGTTTGTAAAATTTCAATAAAAAGTTGGTTAAAAACACTTTGCATTCATGTTATGTTGTGTTGTTTTATCGCATGTTTTATTTTCCTATATCTCAACTTGGATAAAATTTAATGGGATAAGAACGCCGGAAAACCATATATAAACTTTACGATATCAAAACATAACAAGCAATTTAATTACAAATGTTGAAGGACTTGAATTTATAACACAAACAAAAATATCCTATGGCCAGATCTGTTTTGGTAGGGTTTTTTAAGTTTAATTATTAAGACTATATTTTTGAGTATTTTCTTTTCGGACCACACTTTTTTGCAGTGTTGTCTAATGTAATATAATAATTTCAAACCATTTCTTATGGTCCAAGGTACAACCTTGTGCGATTTGGCTGAGACTTGCCAAGCCATGTCAGGTGTAGCATTCTTAGCCCCCAGTTGTACAACTATATTATGATCGATACGACAATAACAATAAGCTATACTGAATGTAATGTTTGTCGGTAGCCCGGAGTGTGAACGACGTGCAGTCTGCTGTGGAGCGCATCTTCCCGCTGGTGTACGAGTTCCGCAAGCCGCTGACGCCGGCGGACGAGGAGCTGCTGCGGCAGAAGCGCGCAGCCCGCGCCGGCGTGCCCGCGCCCGCGCCCGCGCCGCCTCCCGACGACGCGCGCATGCACCTGGTGACGCTGTCGGACGACGACAACGACGCCTGGGAATGACGCGGTGGGGCCGCGCGCGCCTCCGCCGCCCACTGAAGCTCCCGACGCGACGCCCCGTGCGGGAACGAAACGAACTTTATATTGGCATCGAAGCAATAACTGTCGGTTGTTAGTGCGATCGCGTGTGACTCGTCGGCGAGCTGTTCGGTTCATGCCAAAGATATTTATTAGGGGAGGTGCTTCGCGCCCGGTCCGGCCTGCGCGCGGCCGCGACCGCTCGGCTGAACGTTCTGCGAAGCGCCCGCGCTTCTTTACCCTTCGTATGTACGATTGTATCGTTTTTGTGATGACCTGTGACCTCTTTAGTATGCGTAGATGAAGTCGAATCGTTTACGTTGAAACCAAAATTGTCATAAAATAATAAAAAATATGTTCAAATAAATCTCGATAACGATACTCAGTCTCGTTTTTCATTTGCCGTTATGATTGTAGAATTTGTAGTGATAATAGTGTTCAATAAGATTTGTTCTAAGAATGAGATGACTGAACGATAGAAGTTAGTGATTGTAAATATGGACGCTTCGACATTATACGTTTCAATAAAAATGTGTTTGTTTCATTTAATATAACTTTAATATTATCAAAAACTTGTAAGTAATAAGACAAGTGTGCCTATGAATCAGACTCATGGGTATCGTACTCGTCACTCGTGAACCTCGGTTGACATGGTCGGGGAGCTCGGCTGAGTTTTAACTGTGACTTCTCTAGTCGCTGATTCACGCAGCCCTTTGGTGTCCGAATGTATGCGCTCATATCCACAACAGCTAGTCGAGGGGTTTTGACTGCTGTTCCTGTAAAATGAAACCATGTTAAACATTGCTGCTTCGTTGGACGCAAGGGTCATGCTGAGCTAGTGTCAGGTACTGGCTTCGATTCTCGGACTTCCGGAAAACGTAAAACTTACATGAGTACAGTAAAAATTACATGGAACTATGTAACTGGCAAAATGTGGTTGAAATATAATGTCCAATTCTGCCAAACCCTTCGGGGATTACGTACAGGTGTGCCTGTGTATGTTTTTTTAATAACGAATTTCACGAAATCACATGCTAGAATACGAGTAGCATCGATTTTACCACCTGCTTTCCAAAAAAAATATTTTTTCCTCACACTATAAAATTTCTCCTGTGTTGTGTCTATCATTTAAGTATTGATCAATGCGTAACTCGAGTGTCGCCGTGATTCAATATACCTACTAAATAATAATAACACAAGTTGCATTTGTCTGAAAATGTCCAAACGAACATTACCAAAACACGTGAAAACTTTTCAAGTAGGTACGTATTAGCGGGAAATGGAAAAAGCTTTCATTTAAATAGATAGGCACTTAGGTTGGTTACCTACCCGTAATAATAGGTAGTATATGGTCCATATCTAACACAGTCTTCGGCCGAGATTTCAGTATAGGTCGCCTCGAAAGTCTCGCTGGTAGAGCTTGTAAGGGTGGTGGAGATACCTTCGGCAGAGACGGCGATAGTACTCGCCCAGCTAGCACACGCCGCTCAGGGGATGAACTGGGTGACCTAAATAAAATAGTAAAGAATATAATAATAGTAGATATGTACATAAACTAGCAAACCCGGCGAACTCCGTTTCGCCACCAGATGGCTTCGTTTTCTTTGTTATAAACCTCACGGAGCCCGAGACCTTTCCAACCAATGCAAAACCGTGGAAATCGGTTCGTGCATTCTGGAGTTATAGCGTCAGGAAGGAAAACCCGACTTATTTTTATATAGTAGATATTTATAGTAAAGATGTTATTCTAATCTGTTAATAAAATCTATTACCTACTTATATCAAGAAATCTCATCGCTGGACTCAACGATGTGCTATTCGATAAGACTATCGTGAAGGCTTATCGAGAAGCGCTACTGACTGCGCTAGCGGCGAGCGCCGCACGATTGGGTAGTGACGCTGTCAACAGCTTAGTAAATGGCATAAATATAAGCTTTAGTTCCAACGTTATTTTTTTCCGTGGTAAAATCATCGAATGAGTCCACCCACCCAGGGCAGGTGGGAGGGACTGTCAGACTTGTACTAACTAAAATCCACTGTGTACTTCAATAGCCCTTTACGTTCTTGGCCACGGTTATTCCCGCAACCCTGGCAGGCTTTGGTCCTCAAAGGGGCCCCTTAATTTTTCTGACAGCTCTTTGAGGCGCCCGTGGAATACGATGCGCCATCGACCCGGACTTGGTTCATGATCACACAGCGAGTCGCCCATTAGGTACTCGCCGTCCGCATGCCCGCGCCTATACGGTGACCGGAAATCGTCCTGCGACTTCCGTTGCTGTGGGCATGTCGTGAGCTCTGCCGCCGCGTTGTCACAAAGCTGTGTTTCTAGAGAATGGCACTGCCGATCTCAAACCCTAGCATCAATGGACGCTTTCAGATCGGACGACAAGGTAGTCAAAACAGTGGAATATAACTCTCCCCCTCATTTTCCCATAAAATAAAATATGGAAATACCGGAAATACGTACATAACAGTCCCATCGATATCGTGTCGTTTACATTATCGTCTAATATGAAAGCGCCCAGTGGTTAAATGGTACGTTTTCATTGAAGTCCCATAAGTGTCACAAGAATCAAAGTCCCTAACAAACAAATCTCATTGTTTCTATAATTTCCGCGAAATGTTTACCTTTCCAACTTCTCTTGTGCAGCAACCTTAAGTTGTTTGTGCTTAGGTATGTTTTCCTTCTTAAAGGTTAACTTTTACGTTTTGAAAAGAAAGTTAATTTACCTATAGAAAACTCGATGAGGTGATTGTAAACTGTGCTTTAGATGTTTAATGGTTATGTAGCTGCTTTTGGTGCTATTAAGACTAATCTTACTCTCTCTGAAATTCTACTTAGACAAGTGGGTCCACCCTTTATAGCAGAACTTTTTACTTCATAATTTTATTTTGCATAGCAACGGATAGCATAAACCTCTTTTCGCAGAAAATCGTTTGGCATACACTCATTTACCATAACACCGAAACCCATAATTTTGTAAGTCAGAATCATCTTTAGGCATAAATTTCATTTCCATAATAATCAATAAGTATAACCATCATATCGTAGAAAGTTCACAACCAGAATCATCTTTTGGCATATATTTTATATCCATAATAATCAAAAGTATAACCATCATATCGCAGAAAATTCACAGCAGGCATGGCTTCTGTCACGGCACCGGCGCTGCGGGTCTCCGGCGGTCCCACGCGAGCTAATCGTCGCAGATGATTTTACGCCCACCACCGCAGCTTCGGCTTGCTGGCCGGCAAGCCGGCCAGCCTCAGCCGCGGCGGTGTGCGTTAAAACCACCTCCTCAGCTCGCGGGCCGCCTCGCCCCTCCGCGCCTACGCGGGGTAGGGCAGACAAGACTACGTGAAGTCGGTTTTGCAGCGATTCATTTCTGTCACTAACTTTTGTAGCACACCATATTGATTTTATAAAACAATTTTTTAATTTTTTATTATGACTATTAAATTATTTCTATTCTGAAATTCTGTGATCTTCGAAGTATACTAAGTCAAATTATTCCAAATAATCGGCACTCTAAATAAACGTTATGCTTAATGAAAATATGCAAAATTATAACTCTGACAAAGGTAATTATGCCCAATACAATTCTGCCATCTTAAAAGTATCCCAATTTAAATTCGGACATAAAAACATTAGGCCAAAAAACAATTATACTAAACATTTTTTATACCAAAACAATGTTCGTTTAAAAAAGTTTCTGCCAAGTGAGTTCTGCCAAATAAGTTTCGGAGCAACAAGTTTCTGCCAGATAGAGGGCACCCTAGACAAGTACTTACCTCTAAAGTAAGCAAGTTCAGAGCCTGATGTTCTTACAGTCAACAAAAGAATATATTTTTAATAGGCAAGTTTAAAACCGTTTTCCAATGTTGTCTCATAAGTTTCAACAGTAATGCATACCAAACTCGGTTAAGGCCGTTTACACAGTTTTTATAAATCAATAGTTTTACACGTTGAAACGTACTACAATATTAAAAAAAATCTCATCTCTTGTTGACCGTGTGATTAACGACCTTGCTTTCTGACCTGTCGCGTTCAATAACGGGTCGTCTCCGCCGCCGTCTGCCCCTTTGATCCTTCTTCTTACTTCGTCCCACTCGCGGGGGAATGACCCCAATATGTCGATAGTAGTCGCACAGCGATTTGGCTAGAGATTTGCCTATTTTAGTATCTGATTGCCTTGTTAAGGTATTTTTTAATTACTTAATCAAAGTCATATTGTAAGGAATGTTTTATATCCACAGTCACCATACATTCGTTTAATTACCTAACCGTTTCTTTAAGCTAGTGTTCGTAAATGGTTGTAGGTTCGATTCCCAGGTCGGATAAAGTGTTATTGAGTTGGCAATAGGGTCACCCTATAATAACATGCAAGTTGAACTACAGATTACTAGGAAATTACTCAAATTATGCCTACCAAATTAATACATAAGGTCCACATCTGCCTTACCCTGCAGATATTACATTTCAGGTTTTGTATTATTTGGATGGCTTTTCTTTTTGTTCATTGTATATTCTCAATCCTTGCAATGAGAAAAACAATTTTATAAAAAGGATACATGCGTCTTCTGTATAATGGATGTAGGGTCCTCGAGGGGATAATCTTCGTCCCCCTAAGGAAACTAGAAGCGTGTAGGCATCAATGGAGCCCGTGGGTAGGGCTCTGCGGGCTGTGCCGGCTAGCAAGGAGTCTGCATTGAAGAAGCACGCTTCGGGTCGCCATGCCTCGATACGAGCTCCTAGGAACTTCGGAAGCACGGCCTGACGCTCAAACCTGGATATTAGGTACACCACAAAAAGTTAGATTATTATTTTGTAATCTTGAAAACTAGTTGAAAAAGTAAGTATGTACATCTAGGTACCTAATCGTGTACTTAGGTATGAAGTTATAGAAACGTGTCATTCAGCAGTAGGTACCTTACAATACCCGTCTGAAGTTATTGTAAGGCATTCATTATGTAGGTTTGACGCACAATCGCACGTTGGGGACAAAAACAAAAAAAAGTTTTCAAAGATTATACAACTTACAGGCCTGTTGCTTGGTCACGTGGCTGTTCTGTTCAAGGCAGTACTTGCTTGTGTAATATTTCTGTACCGTACAGTATAGCTACCTATACACGTCATTGGTCATCTGGTTAGCTAAATTTGAATGAATTTGATTTTCAAATAGTGATTAAGATGGAAGCAAACAACTTCTTATTTATGTGGAGATCGTAGTAACCAAAAGGTATCTTAAACCCATCTACATAAAGGTCAGTACAGTCATAGCTAAAAGGATTCTTAAAATATCAGAGTTTAAGATGAAGGATTGACCTATACAAAAAACGTGCTAAGATAATACGAGGTGTATACTATATTACTGATTATGCGTAATGTGGTAGTAACTCTCAATTAGCTGGTTATTGCAGTGGCCAATCTGGTTTTTTTTTAATCGATTGCGAGCCCTCTTTGGCCGCTGTAAAAATAATTTGGACAAATGGGGTATACTCATCATCATTTCAGCCTATTGCAGTCCACTGCTGGACATAGGCCTCTCCCAGGGAGCGCCACAGCGCACGATCTCCCGCTTTTTTCATCCAGCCACTGCCAGCCACCTTCTTCAAGTCATCGGTCCATCTTGCCGGGGGGCGTCCCACCCTACGCTTACCTACACGCGGTCTCCATTCGAGAACCTTCCTACTCCACCTATCGTCGGTTCTGCGACAGACATGACCAGCCCATTGCCACTTCAGCTTGCTACAGATTTGGACAATATCTGTAACTTTGGTCTTATGCCGTAAGACCTCATTCCGGATTTTATCCCTTAATGAGACCCCAAGCATAGACCTTTCCATAGCACGCTGCGTGACATGAAGTCGGTGGGCCAGCTTGACAGACATGTTCCACGTTTCGGCTCCGTAGGTTAGGACTGGAAGGACGCACTGATTGAACACCCGGCTTTTCAGACACTGCGGCAGTGGCGACGTGAGGATATGACGCATTTTCCCAAATGCTGCCCAGCCAAGCTGCTCTCTTCTGGCAATTTCCCGCTCGAAGTTGTCTCTACCTAGCTGTAATACCTGTCCGAGGTAGATGTATTCTTGGACAACTTCGAGTGTTTTGCCTTCGACGGAAATTGGTTCTGGGATGACATGGTCATTGAACATGACCTTGGTCTTGTCCAGGTTCATCCCAAGACCCACACGTCTCGAGGCAGCATTGAGACTGTTCAGCATTTTTTGCAGGTCCTGCAGCGATTCCGCCATAATAACTATGTCGTCGGCAAAACGAAGGTGCGTTAGATATTCACCGTTGACATTGATGCCCAGTCCGTTCCAGTCCAGCGTCTTGAACAAATCCTCCAGCGCGTTGGTAAACAGTTTAGGGGATATAACATCTCCCTGTCTCACACCTCTAAGCAGCTGGATGGGTTTTGTTCGGTGGTTTTGTACTTGGACCGACATCGACGCCATGCTATATAGGCTCCTTAGCACCTTTATGTACCGCCAATCGACTTGGCATCGCTGCAAGGATTCCAAAACAGCCCAGGTTTCGACGGAGTCGAAGGCTTTCTCGTAGTCCACAAAGGCTAGACACAGCGGCTGGTTATACTCCTCTGTCTTCTGTATAACCTGCCGCACTGTGTGTATGTGGTCTACAGTACTATAGCCTTTGCGAAACCCAGCCTGCTCCGGCGGCTGGAAAGCGTCAAATCTATTGGAAAGCCGATTTGTGACGACCCTCGAAAATAGCTTGTAGACGTGGCTCAGGAGCGTGATTGGTCTGTAGTTTTTGAGGAGATTTTTGTCTCCTTTCTTGAAAAACAATGTCACTACGCCCCTGCTCCACGCCCCCGGGGTAGTCCCACTGGCTATGACGGAGTTGAACAGCCTCCTAAGCTCTCCGAGCACAGGTTGGCCCGCAGTTTTTAGAAGCTCGGAGGTGATTCCGTCTTCGCCGGGAGCCTTCCCATTACTAAGCTGCCCAAGGGCCGTCTCAATCTCATCCATTTCTACGTCTGGGAGATCGTCTGTATAGTGGCGTGTAAGCGTGGCTCTTTGGTCATTTGCGTCGGGCTGCGGCTGCGGGGAATGCGAGGCGTAGAGTTGGCCATAGAAGTCTTCGATTTCGGCGAGAATCTCCGGAACCGATGCAACAATTCTGCCATCCGAGGTTTTCAACTTTGTCCGATGACTCCTCCCGAGTCTTTTAGTGAAGACCTTCGACCCACGATTCTGCTTAATCGCCTCCTCTATGAGGCGAGTATTCAACTTACGAAGGTCGCGTCTCACTAAACTCCGTATCTTTTTATGCAGGGATCGGGTGTCTGACAAAGTTTCCTCTGGCCTTTCTCGTCGTTGCTTCATCAGGTCCAGAGTCTCGCTCGAAAGTTGGGGTATACTAGAACCAACCCAAATATGATGCCAAATGTGGAACCCTCTGCCTCAGATCAAAGAAATAGGCAGATAGAGCGCTCAGAACACGCGAGTGGTTCCACCAAAGTTAATACAAAATCAAAATCTAGTACCAAGTCGCGACAGTACCAAGCTACGCGTCGTACCTAGCTACGCGTCGTTGTTGTTGTTTGACAAAATATGCCGTCACGTGTCTTTAACCATTGTAAAAGTTGTTCTCAAAAACAAAGAAAACATTATGGAATGTAATTCGATTTGATTTTGTATTAACTTTTCTGGAACCACTCGCGTGTTCTGAGCGCTCTATCTGCCTATTTCTTTGATCTGAGCCCTCTGCAGGATAAATTTTCCACTTAGGTACTTTCGTATCCATCCTGCCTAACTTACGCCTCAGTGTACCATAATTCATGCAAAATATTACTCTATTCCGGTTCTCATTAAACTTCAAAAAGCTTTAAAATAAGGTATTATTGTAAGTTCGCCACAAAAATAATTCCTCCCGAAAAAAGTATCTATTTATAAATTCCAAAGTATTTTTTTAAATTTTGATTATTGTTACATTCGACCCACTTTTTTCCGCACGGGGATAGCAGAACAATTAAATTACAACCCAGCACAAAACTACCGAAAAAGAGGTCACAATCTGGAATCTGAACAGAAATTACTAGGAGAACAGGATGAAAACTTTTTTCGGTCCTGGACCAATGGCGCCATACCTAAGTGCTATAATTTAGTTTGCCAGAAGACGGGATAAAACTAACTCCTACTTGTTACTATTTAGGTGGTGGACTAACCTATAAACATCGTCGTACGAGTTCCCTCGAACAAATACACCCTCATGACTTATGTCTGCGTGAATATCGATGATGAAATCCAATTGTACGGTCTGAAAGTGGAGATTAATAAATAGATTCATAGGTTTAGTAGGTACTATAATAAACAAATATTAGTCAGCTTCTCGAAGTAGGTATACCTCATTTGAAAGCACCTGATCGTTGGTGGACCAGGGGTGATGAAACACTCTCACTGTTCAAATGTAGATTAAAAAAAACTTAAAAAAAAAAACAAATTAACCCGACTTAAAAAAAAAACACAAAAAAGGGTAAAATAACCTACAAAATAACTTTTCTTTCGGAAGTCGGTGGCTTTATTTTTTTATTTCGTTGTCTTTTTGCCACCGACTTCCGAAAGAAAAGTTATTTTGTAGGTTATTTTACCCTTTTTTGTGGTTTGTTTTGAAGGCGGTTAATTTTTTTTTTTAAGTTTTTTATTTTACTCTTTTTACCGACTTCAAAAAAAAGGAGTAATATTATCAGAACTGCCCAGTTTTCGTATATGTTAGTCTATATCAGCGTCTGAACAAATGTACCAAATTTCATAGGTGTATGTATGTATGTATGTATGTATGTTTTTATGTTTGTGCACGCATATCTCTGGAACTACAAGTCCGATTTAAGTAATTCTTTTTTTGTTGTACTAGGTATTATTCAACTTAGGGTACACTGCAGTGTCATCAAAATCGGTTCAGTAGTTTTAGAGATATGGATTTTTTCGTTGTGACGTATTACAAGATTAGTGCACATCATGTAAGAAAACTTTGTATTTTACAAGAATTTGGGTTGAATATTAAAATTTTATAAATAAATTAAAAAGGATAATATAAAAACTTAAAAAAAAGTACCGACTTCAAAAACAACAAATACAAAAAGGTTTAAAATAACCTTTCTTTCGGAAGTCGGTGGCAATAGTCAATGAAATAATAAAAATCAAAGCCACCGACTTCCGAAAGAAAGGTTATTTTAAACCTTTTTGTATTTGTTGTTTTTGAAGTCGGTACTTTTTTTTAAAAAGTTTTTAGTTTAAATATTCAACCCAAATTCTTGTTAAATACATCATTTCCTTACAAGTGCACTAGAATTTGTAATCCGTGGCACCGGTATTAACATCGCTCATGTACACATGCTAATAAAATTCCCTATCTCAAAAACTGCTGAACAGATTTTGATGAAACTTGCAGTATTCCCTAAGATGAGCGATCCCTAGTACAACAAAAAAAGAATTTTGAAAATCGGTCCATAATTGGCGGAGTAATCGCGTAACAAACACGCAAAAGTAATGTCGTCCAAGTAGCCGAAATCAATAAAAACTTTTTTTAAAAAAGTACCGACTTCAAAAACAAATACAAAAAAGTTTAAAATAACCTTTCTTTCGGAAGTCGGCGGCTTTATTTTTACCGACTTCAAAAAAAAGGAGGTTATCAATTCGACCCGTATAATGTATGTAATATTATCAGAACTGCCCAGTTTTCGTATATGTTAGTCTATATCAGCGTCTGAACAAATGTACCAAATTTCATAAGTGTATGTATGTATGTATGTATGTATGTATCTATCTATGTATGTATGTATGTATGTATGTTTTTATGTTTGTGCACGCATATCTCCGGAACTACAAGTCCGATTTAAGTAATTCTTTTTTTGTTGTACTAGGTATTGTTTAACTTAGGGTACACTGCAAGTTTCATCAAAATCGGTTCAGTAGTTTTAGAGATATGGATTTTTTCGTTGTGACGGATTACAAGATTAGTGCACATCATGTAAGAAAACTTTGTATTTTTAACCGACTTCAAAAAAAGGAGGAGGTTATCAACTCGACTGTATTTTTTTTTTTTATGTTTATTACCTCATAACTTGCGACTGGGTGAACCGATTTTCATGATTCTTTTTTTATTCGAAAGCTGGTGCTTCCCGTGTGGTCCCATTGTCACCATTTCAGGATCTGATGATTGGATCTTGGAGAAATCGAGGGCAACCCTCAAATTTTATTAGCTGACACATAGTTTTTCGCAAATCTTATGAAGTAATTCAAGTACTTGCGTATGGAAATCATCATCTCATGTAGCTGAGCTGATGATGGAAGGTACAACTCCTCAAGTAAGAAAATTATGTTTGTGTTCGCATATCTCCGGAATTATAAGTCCGATTTAAGTAATTCTTTTTTTGTTGTACTAGGTATCGTTCAACTTAGGGAATACTGCAAATTTCATCAAAATCGGTTCAGCAGTTTTTGAGATAGGGAATAAATGAAAGAGATGTTAACGATGTTATTACCGGTGCTACGGATTACAAAATTGTAGTGCACATGTAAGAAAATAATGTATTTGGCAAGAATTTTGGTTGAATATTTAAACTAAAAAGAGTAAAATAAAAACTTTAAAAAAAAAATGTGACCGCCTTCAAAAACAACCACAAAAACCGGCCAAGTGCGTGTCGGGCCACGCACAGTGTAGGGTTCCGTAGTTGCCCATCAAAATACTTATGCGAACTAACTAAACTGATTCGCTGAATTTAATTTTAAAAAGAAGAATTTTCAAAATCGGTCCAGGAGTCTTTGAGAAATCGGGGAAAATACATAAGAAAAAAGATTACAAGGAATTTAGAACCTCCTCCTTTTTTTGAATTTAGTTAAAAATAGTTGACGATAAAAACCTACCTATCCCCAAAAAACATAGCTATAAAAGCTGTAAAAATAAAGTTGACAAACTTACATTTGCAGTTGTCTCCGATACATTTTGTTTAAGAAAATATGATATCAAGTACATTTTATAAGTTGGTCGACTATTACTCGTAAAGTTGTAAAGCCTACTTAGTCATGATAATTTTCTTTTAAACTTCGTTATATGTACTACTATTGTGAATTTTTTCACACCCCCAAACATAACCGTTTAGCTGGTAGAGGGGGGGGACACTCGAATCGAGCAAAATTTAGCACTTTAAAGCTTAATATTTCACAAACGAATTTTTTTATCAAAAAATTGTTAATGGAAACTATCATTATTTTTTAAAGGCCTATTTAATGATACCCCACACTAAGGGGTACGCGAGAAAAAAAAAATCCTGACTTTACGTGTAAGTACTGGAGGTACCCTAAAAAAAAATATTTTACGAGATTTTATTTTACCACTTTTTCGGCACAACGAATCCGTATATTTACACCAAATTACAGCTCTCTAGTACTGTGCGTCTCTGAGCTAAACTGCGGACAGACGGACGGACGGACGGACGGACGGACGGACGGACGGACGGACGGACGGACGGACGGACGGACGGACGGACGGACGGACGGACGGACGGACATGGCGAAACTATAAGGGTTCCTTGTTGACTACGGAACCCTAAAAAAGAGTAAAATAACCTACAAAACTTTTCTTTCGGAAGTCGGTGGCAAAAGAGACAATGAAATTAATAAAAAAGTCACCGACTTCCGAAAGAAAAGTTTTGTAGGTTATTTTACTCTTTTTTGTGGTTCTTTTTGAAGGCGGTCACATTTTTTTTGAAAAAGTTTTTATACAAGAATTTGGGTTGATAATTAATAAATAAACTAAAAAGGGTAAAATAAAAACTTTAAAAAAAAAGTACCGACTTCAAAAACAAATACAAAAATGTTTAAAATAACCTTTCTTTCGGAAGTCGGTGGCAATAGTCAATGAAATAATAAAAATCCAAGCCACCGACTTCCGAAAGAAAGGTTATTTTAAACTTTTTTGTATTTGTTTTTGAAGTCGGTACTTTTTTTTAAAAAGTTTTTATTTTACCCTTTTTAGTTTATTTATTAATTATCAACCCAAATTCTTGTAAAATACAAAGTTTTCTTACATGATGTGCACTAATCTTGTAATCCGTCACAACGAAAAAATCCATATCTCTAAAACTACTGAACCGATTTTGATGAAACTTGCAGTGTACCCTAAGTTGAACAATACCTAGTACAACAAAAAAAGAATTACTTAAATCGGACTTGTAGTTCCGGAGATATGCGTGCACAAATATAAAAACATACATACATACATACATACACTTTTGAAATTTGGTACATTTGTTCAGACGCTGATATAGACTAACATATACGAAAACTGGGCAATTCTGATATTATTACATACATACGGGTCGAATTGATAACCTCCTTTTTTTTGAAGTCGGTAAAAATGCTCACAAAATAAAAAGTACTGAACCAAATTGGATGAAATTTTTATGGGACCACACTGCAAGTATACTGCATCGAACAAAAAAAGAATGACACTAATCGGACTAGAAACCTCGGAGTAATCGATGTACATACATAAAAAAAAAAACATACCGACCGAATTGAGAACCTCCTCCTTTTTTTGAAGTCGGTTAATAAAAAAATATAATTAATAACATCGCTAAGTTCCTGAACCAGAAAAAAATCGTCAGAGAACTACTTTGAACGGCTTTACCTTCTCAGAGGCGAGCTTCTTGAGGAGATCGTTAACGGCCACTAGGGCGGGATGCGCGTAGCTGGTGGCTCGGTTCCAACTCCGGTTGAGGTCGCCGCCGAGCAGGTCAGACCGCTGGTTGCCGAGAAACACTCCGTCCGGATTCAGCATCGGTATGACCTAATAACGTCGTGTACATGTTACAAAATCGTATAAAGAATTTATATAAGAAGAAATACGTCGTGAACACAAATGGGTTGTTACTTTACAAAAATATGTCATAAGTTATTTTATTATTAGGTACCTACGTGGATTATAAACTACTTTTTTTTTTAGCGTGTTAAAATCATCAAATGAGTCCTCCAGCCCCGGGCAGGGCGGGAGGGACTGTCAGACTAGTACTGATTAAAATCCACGGTGTTCTTCAATAGCCCTTTATGTTCCGAGGTCACGGTAAAGGAATACCTAAGTCCCGCGACCCCGGCGATTATGAACTACTTAGTAAAAAATAATGTGGATAGAGTTGGAGTCATCACTATACTATGTCGTGATTCCACTTACCTCTAATATAATGTTGTTTCTCAAAGCTACTGCCTTTTCTGACGAGCCCAGCAAGTAGTCGAGTAAACCTGGTCAAGTCAAGCAAATTAAGTATCCTGTAAAATAAGTTTTAGTTCATAAAAGTCACCGATAGAACGAGTGTACTACGCCAGCGCGACGCACGGAAGTGCGATGAAGGCACGCACCATAGTTCGAATGCACAAGGTCATCAGTAAGTTAAATTAAAAATAACCCCATCACATAAGAACAAACAGGAGAAAGACAGCTTTCATATAAAATAAACCGTATCGCAATAGGTTCACCCGTTTAGGAGCTATAGTGCCACTAACGCACATGAAAATTTTTATAAGTAACCCCTATTTTTGCGTCAGGGTTTAAAAGCCTACCTTGACAAACAAATGACGAAGGTGGTTCCCCACCATGTGTCCTCGCTATGATGAGAACGACCCTTTTCTTTGGCTCTGCTGGTTTTATTTTAGTTAGTATCACAGGAACTACAGGCTCCTCTTTAACATCTTCTGGTTTCTCTTTTAACTTATAGTCGCCAATTGTCACGAGGTCTATGCGACGTTTTTGCTGTAAAAAATTGTTAGATCGCTATAATTTTAAATTGAAAAAGCTGAAAAGAACTAGTTTCTCTCTTGATTCAGACATCAGAATCTCGGCCAAAAGCATGAACAATCGAACAAAAGCTATCTTATTATTTTATGTAGATACTAGCTGTTGTCAGCGGCTTCACTTGCTACAACTCGAAAATTATTCCACGGGAACGTAAAATCGGGATAAAAACTATCGTATGTGTTAATCCAGGTTATAAACTAACTGTGTACCAAATTTTAGTCAAATCCGTTCAGTGGTTTTGCATGAAAGAGTAACAAACATACCTACAAATAATACATCCTTACAAACTTTCGCATAATTATAGGTAATATTAGTAGGATTGTGAGAGGTCACAAACCAGACAGGATCATTGATCGAATGGTCGTTTGTTTGAATATGCAAATAGACGGAAACAAAGGGATCTTTAAAGCATATTGCGTATAAGCAGCTGTCTACGAAGAGGATTCCAAGGCGTCGTCCTTCGGAAGGACCGAATGAGCGAACGATGCATTCATCATCTTACGACGATTAAACACACTCATATGTCAATTGTGGTTGCAAAACATCGCTCAAGGACAGAGGCCTTATCTTATCACAATATTTCTGCATTTCGTTTACAGCGTACTTGAACTAAGTACACATTATTTACTGCGTTTTTTGCATGGAAAAATGTTAAGGTGCCTCTAGTGTGCGTACGAGGAACTATTTATTTCTTTCTAATTATAGTCAAAGTTCCAGTTTACGACACAAAAACGAGAAAAAGTTATGATAGGGCCTTAGGTGGCCTCAGGCGGTTCCGCTCAGTGAACGAGATACCGCCAGACGACTTGTATAGGTCTCTTTCTCACAGCCTAACTACTCACGCTTTGAAACGTCATGATTGGTCACCTGTAGGTACATGGTAAACGCTCATTTTCATCGCACCATAATGAGCGCATCGTTTGCTTGGTACGATCGTTGCTAAATAGGACGCTGCCTTTACAGTTACTACGATACTTAACTACTGCTTACAAGTAACTCACGGTCGTCTGTGCAATGGACTGCCTGCTGGCAAAAGCCTGAGCCCTCTTCTCCCATGCGGCCAGGTGCTTCTGAAGTCTAGAGTAGGAATAAGATGCTCCTGCCGAAAACTGGTAGACATCTTCTTCTCGATCAAAAGCAAACGCAATGCTTAG
Organism: Agrotis segetum; assembly: GCA_036375495.1. Lineage (NCBI taxonomy): Eukaryota > Metazoa > Arthropoda > Insecta > Lepidoptera > Noctuidae > Agrotis > Agrotis segetum. The sequence goes on along the minus strand of JAQSVV010000263.1, from coordinate 2,074,620 downwards.
AATCTTTCGTCCCTTGTGCACCAACGACCGATGGTAGAAAATTAGACGTCTGGGGATTCGTTGCCTAAAAGTTTCAAAGAATGTTTGAGAAGATTTATAGTGTAGCACCTAAGTATATGTAAGATATTTGAAAGCGATGTCGAGTGCCACGGCTGGCTGAATTAGTTTACATAATTAGATTGCGTTACATCCATTTTGCCATATGTCTGACTTTTAGGTATTTACGAGGTAAAATGGTTTTGTATGAAACTACCTACATATTTTTATTGTAATATGTTATTTTGTTATCAACATAAATAAAAACCATACTAAAAATTACTAACACATGTATATTAATTACAAACTGTGAATGGAGAAGGTCATCATAAATGCAGGTGCTTACCATTTTGGACGCGAAGTTGAACGAATCAACGGAGTCATATCTCCATCAAATAAAGTTGTTTCTTTGGCTAAATTAACAATATTTAGTATCACCCTCTAGAACAAAAACACAATGTTGTTAGCCTACAAAAACTGCAGCCCCACAACAATACGGGATTATGATTTACTGCGTCTCCGCATCGACAACAATTCAATTCATTTACCTGATCCTGTCTAACATTTTCGATGGTAAAATTGAACCAGAACCTGGCTCTTGGTCTACAGGTATCCGGTCTGACGTATAGGTCGTACTCCAAGTCAGTGATGTGGTCTGCTCGTCCCAGGTTGCCGCACTCGAACGCCGCGTCAAAACACAGTTGCCCACGCTTTGCTTTCCCACTTTGGCCAGGAGGACGCACGATCAGCCGGCTCAAATTTCCCAAGCCTCCCTCTCCATCACTTTCTTCACTATCTGTAATAACACAGTTTTGGTAATCAATGCATTGGGTATATCGCTATTTGGATATCTACAGTCCCGCCATCGAATTATCCGCTTCTCTAAGCACAGGGCACTAATTTGATTGTACACCTACACGCTTTTGAAAGCCCTAAAATCATGGCCACTTCGGAAATATTGCTCGAAACGGTTTTACAACTTCATTTGCAGCTCAGCTAACGCCTGCTATCCGAATGCAACGACTTCAAAATGCCAATTGGATTGAATGAACTCAATAATATTTCCTTATACCAATACAAAATAGGTAAACCTACATGTGAAAATATTGTTCAATCAGGAGGAACATGACTAACTGATAGATTTTGTACACGAACACAATCATCGTGGTCTACTGCTCTATTTTTATTTTAGAAATTTCAACCTTGTATTTTGTTGAATAAGTCACGATATAGAACGGAACTTTCAAAATTTTAATTATTTAAATACCACAAGCTGGGCGTCGGTATATGGAGGTGTGATCCAGAGCGTCAGTGTACGCAGCCATCGCTACACTGCTAGGGTTCCCGACCCACCGCCTTACTCAACTAACTTTAAACAATGTAGGTGAACAGATTGGCTACAAGATTGACGGCAATACCTAGGCGATAAGTGCACGAATATGTAAGGAAAACAGTTTAGTGAGACACGCCAACCTATATTGAAAGTTTTTTTTCTTCAGTCGATTGAAATTTAAGTGGTAGTAACCTGATTGTTTGCTTGATACCTCGTATTTTATGTGAAAACTATCGGTTGTAAAGAAAAAGTTAAAAGTGCTTTGTAGAATTTCGGTTGTTTGGTGAACAGTTAAATAAATAACAGCAACCGATGCTTATTTGTGAAACCCGGAAGATCTCATTAATGCTATCTGATGATCCTGTCAACTTAAGCCACGATCTGACGATTGAGGTCGAAAGATTTTTGAGAGGTCAGTAGGTATCATACATGATTAACCTACAAGCTATCTACAAAGCATGCTATTAATAATTTATTTATAAATTTAAGCAGACGGTATATTGAAATATCTCGAATTGCAGTTCATCATCATCATTATCAGCCTATAATGTTCCCACTGCTGGGACACAGGCCTCCTCTCTTTGAGAGGGAGCGAGCCATAATCCACCACGGGTGCCTAGTTCGAGTTGGTAGATGTCACATGTCTTCGAATTTTTGATTTTAGTACATGCCGGTTTCCTCAAGATGTTTTCCTTCACCGTTTTGAGAGCAGTGGTGAAGAAATAAATAACACAAAGTAAAACGCCTGGCGGGGTTCGAACCCACGACCTACAAGTCGTAAGTTGGGACCGATACTGGGCCACCACTGCTCCTGCTCGAATTTCAGTTATAAAACGTGAATGTTTGTTGTAATCTTAAAATTCTTTTTATTTAATTATACTGACTTAAAACAAAATTAACTATAGAAATCGTCATCGTAAAATTCATCCTCAACGCTATCAGCTGGTAATCGTGCTCAAGAGACTAGCAGCGTCTCTTTTTATGGCTATTCTAAGCCTGTGGCCAAGGTAAAAGTCAGGTCTTGGGTCACGGGAAGCATATATAACTGAAATGTAACATCTAACATGATAATCACTGGCTTAAATCTAGTTCAATGAGGGAATGGACAGAGATAAGTGCCACTTAGTGCCACTCATTGGTTACAGACTTGGCTCTGGCTCTCACTCGACAGCGCTTTATCGTGTAATGCTTGGCACCGGATCCATCCACTCATGCTCATCGATCGACGCACTACGGAGTTTAAGTGTTGTGTGTGAGCAGAATATCTATATATCCAAATGTTATGCTCAGGATTCCTATTTTATGAGTCAGACATATGGATACTCTCATTTCAGGTCTGAAAGTATTATAAAAAAGGTTCAAATACATTTTGAGGGACGAAAAATTCAGCTGCGAGCAAGGTCCGGACCTGCGTCTATTGGATAGGTAACAGACGCCTTACCAGCCTGCTCACAGATGAATTTTGGGTGAATCCTGAGACTCAGCATATTTAGGTGATTCCCTTGGCGAAATTTATTTAAACAGTTTTTTTATAAGTAACAATGTAATATAAAATTTAACTTCATTATAAACACATATAACGAATTGGCATCACTTTTGGCCGAAAGGTTCCCAATATATTGCGTTTTAATTTTTTTTGGCCAGGGGAATCAAGAAAAGGTAGAAGAAAATCAAGTTTTATTACTATTTTAATGTAGCCTCTTTAAAATACTAATCAGTCTCGTTAACAATTTATCACTTTCAATTCCCGACCACAAATCGTTAAATCACAAATTGCATTTGAAAACGCGGTCAGGGTAATCAACGAGCTAGCGAAACCAAAACCAGGGGAATCAAATACTTATGTTCATAATTTCGTCCTGGACCAACGAGCGGCGTAATCTTTCACAAAGACGTACGAAGCTCTACCAGCAGCGCACATGCGACGGCATGGAGACGATCTTCTATAAAATTGTACTAAGTTATACGAAGATTTGTGACGCGCCACGGGAATCAGTGTTTAGTCTCGGACAAACTTTATATTGTCATTATTAAATAAACTAACATACTTATACACGGTGTATCTTTTTTAAATATATCTACAACAATCCTGGTAGCGATTTGACTGCACCTTTTATTTTGTTTACGTTGGTAAGTAAGAGTTTTGTTGGTATTTTGTTTGCAAAATGTGTTGCGGACGCGCCAGGGGTATCAATTTTTAGGCCTTTTGGATTTTTTTTCGACTATTTAGTTCCAAATTAGACACAAAAACTATCGTGCAACAGTAAGATCATACAATATTGTGGCATAAAAAAAATATTTTGGTTCCTAATTTAAATACTACGGGTAGTTTTTTTCTTCGGACAACGTAAAATGAGCCTCTCAAGATTCACCCTTTTACGTTCCTCAAAATACCTTTGCGAAGAAGCGACGCAGGTGTTATTGCGTACCTATAAAAATATAACTTTAGTTACATGATAGTTAGGTAATTTTATTTATTAGTAATAGACAGCAGCAATAAATTCCAAAAATATTTAGTCTGTCACAGAACACGTATTTTTTAGGGTTCCGTAGTCAACAAGGAACCCTTATAGTTTCGCCATGTCCGTCCGTCCGTCCGTCCGTCCGTCCGTCCGTCCGTCCGTCCGTCCGTCCGTCTGTCCGCAGTTTAGCTCAGAGACGCACAGTACTAGAGAGCTGTAATTTGGTGTAAATATACGGATTTGTTGTGCCGAAAAAGTGGTAAAATAAAATCTCGAAAAATATTTTTTTTTAGGGTACCTCCTGTACATGTAAAGTGGGGATGTTATTTTTTTTTCTCACGTACCCCTTAGTGTGGGGTATCATTAAATAGGTCTTTAAAAAATATTGATAGTTTCCATTAACAATTTTTTGATAAAAAAATTCGTTTGTGAAATATTAAGCTTTAAAGTGCTAAATTTTGCTCGACTCGAGTGTCCCCCCCCTCTACCAGCTAAACGTTTATGTTTGGGGGTGTGAAAAAATTCACAATAGTAGTATATATAACGAAGTTTAAAAGAAAATTGTCATGACTAAGTAGGCTTTACAACTATACGAGTAATAGTCGACCAACTTATAAAATGTACTTGGATTACATATTTTCTTAAACAAAATGTATCGGATTCAACTGCAAATGTAAGTTTGTCAACTTTATTTTTGCAGTTTTTATCGTCAACTATTTTTAACTAACTTCAAAAAAAAGAGGAGGTTCTAAATTCGTCGTAATCTTTTTTTTATGTATTTTCCCCGATTTCTCAGACTACTGGACCGATTTTGAAAATTCTTCTTTTTAAAATTAAATTCAGCGAATTAGTTTAGTTAGTTCGCATAAGTATTTTGATGGGCAACTACGGAACCCTACACTGTGCGTGGCCCGACACGCACTTGGCCGGTTTTTCTTTCTTTATATCAACGAATATTCACAAAGATGAAATGCACCAAAAGTCGTGAGTGTTGCTCGTGACGTCAGTAACAAGTAAAGAAAAATTTGTAGGTACTCACATGTACTGCCAATTTTAAAAGTTTCGTATCTCCTTCAATTTTGGTTTCCGTTACACAAAAAAATGTCGGATATCTCTTTTATAACCTAATTGAAGAACTATATCTAATTAAATTTTTCAGTCAAAATACTCTAATGGCGACTTTTCTGTACTTTTAGGTGGAATGTATGGATCGTAGTTCTTATTACAATCCTACACTGCTTTAGTTACTACTCAGTGCTTCCAAAGCTCTTAGTTTAAAAGCTTTTGATAATGGCGTAGCGTAATCGTAGCACGTGTGCTACGGCGTAGCAGCGTAGCAGCGTAGCGTAGAGCTTTTACTCAAATTATTGCAGTGTGATTAGGGGTAGTTTTCTATAATAACTTTAGTAATCGTTTGTGTGTTTAATTCTCTGTGCTGTTGATAAGTTGATATTGTCTTTTACATTGTAAGTTTTTATATAAATTAATTGAATGCCGTGCGATAAAGTCCCTTTCAATGCCACGGCATCATTTTAAAGCATAGCAATTTATGTCTTATTTCTGTAAAAGTACGGTTAAACGTCCATAAGTAAAAATTAAAATCCCTTGCCATGCCGTCCCGGTCTGCGTAGGCCTTAATTGGACAGGAAAATTCGGTTCTTGATTGTTTACAAACAAAGCTCCAACCGGAAATAGCGACTGATATAGATCTGTGTAATAAGTTAAGTACCCAGAATATAATTATGTACTTGTCATAAAAATAATTTACAAGGTTTTCCCTAACATTTCGCCATCGCATGCAATAACATTGAATAATTATCGTTAGAAAACGGGTCAACTAAATGTATAGATATATTTGAGGTCGTTGTCCCAGCTACATTGCCCATTCCTAGACGAAAGCCAACATATAACATAACTATAGCGCGACCATATTCATTTTAATTTAAGATTTTTTTAAATCCACATGTTTTAATTGTGTGTTACTTAAATGTTGTACACAAGGTGTGTTTACATTGTGTTCACCGCGAGCTGTACAACAACGCCTGTATACTGACATCGGTCATGCATGTAATGAATGTAGTCACGTGTGTTTGCTATGACTACGAACACACACACACACGTCACTTGCAGCACGTACGTACTTACTTTTCGTCACTTAAACGGCACAATGTAAACATTAACATAGCCTGTTAAAGTAATCTAATCTACAAATCATATCTGGATAGTATGCATTTTCATTCATAAGTGTATTACAAAATTGTACTTAAATGTCTAAGTAAATAAATCCTTTTTGCTTATTTAATTAAGTATATTAATTCTTACCTGACATGTTCAATTAAGTCACCATTACAGTTCAATTAAATAGTAATTAAAGTTGGTTTCTTTATCGCCAATGTTTGCCTTCCTTAGATCGCTGTTACCGCAGGATCCTAACTTCCTTTGTGTCCTGCGAGGTGCCTCGTTGCCACGATACGCCGCGATGCGACATTTCCGTCATAATAATAACAAAAAACAAAAAATTATTTCACTCCAATGCGTACTAAATATTGGCGTAGCTGGTTACCGTTGCTAGGTAACTGTAGCGTCTACCTTCCTTTGTGCACTACGAATAAAGGCAGATTTACATTGAGTTAGTAACTGATGCCAGTCCACTGACGAGTCAGTGCTGACCTGGCACTGCAATAGTGTAAATTGTTTTCAAGTCAGTACAGTACCTACTGGCGACATACTGACTGCGTATAAATAGCATGCGTCAGTTTTCCCAGCACTGACGTTAGTTACTGACTCAATGTAGATCTGCCAGATTGATGTCGTCTTAACTAGACTATGCAAGCGACGTAGGCTCGCACACATGCTAATAATCGAATATTGTTATCTAAGGCGTGAAAGTAACGTAAGTCCTGAAATGGGGATTGGCGCCCGTAACGTAACGTAGTGAGGGCGCTAATAGTTCGAGGGATTAAATAAGTAAAATTCATCCGAGGTAAACGCTGTGCTTTTCATTACGAATACGAGGAAAGTAAAAAAAACTAAAACATAATTTATGGCTCAAGAAAAAATGAGTGTTGATCGGATTGTCGCCATCCCGCTTATTTTGTTTTTTTTTTTCTTATTTTTGTCAGTGGTCGTCCAGCTATAGGTACATACAGCCAGTATTTTTCAAGATCGTCATTAAAAAAATTCCAAAAATGTAAAGCTATGCGCCTATAGCATCTCTGTGCTAATAAAAAAAGTCGGAAGGCGAATTATCACAAACAAGACTGGTTGCTACGGCGGCGGCGTAGCCTCGTAGCCTCGTAGCACCTCTAGTTTTTTTTTTGTAATTTGTTCTGCTTTTCAGTGAACTATTATGTCTTTAACTTTACCAACAATTATTTTAGGTACTTTTGTATAAAGCGTTATGAATGAAACAAGGCATTATGAATATTGTCATTTATTCAATAAATAATATGTTGTTATATTAATAATATTATTTTTGGCATCAAAACGCCTCACGCACCACAAACATTGAACAAAGCTCAACGTTTAATAAATACTGAAACAAATCATGCGGATACTATAAAATCTTTAGCATTAATATTTACAATTTTCTCTATCATTCCAGTTATAAATATACACAAATAACAATCACATAAAATGTAAATAACCCAAAAACATTTGCGCGTAAAAATGATCTAAAATATATTTTACGATCATTATATTATCCATACAAACTAGTACCCGTGCTAATTCAAATTAAATATTATGTATAACTAAAATATTGATCCCTAACACCGGTAAATAACAAAGTGGCGAATTTGTGCAGGTTAGAAATAAGACTAGAAATGGAAGATAGACTGCTTGCTTGTGCGCTAAAAATAACAAGGAGGTTATAACTATGGATAAAGCATTCTCCGTGTAGCACTAACAATATTCGAGCAAGTTTCAAAAACATTCGAATGGTAATATCTATTAATAAAACTTTACAAGTATTAACAATTCCTTTTTTATAAATAGTCTCTCATAATTCCTTCATTGAATGTTATAACTCCATGTTTAGGTATTTATATTATACTTTCCTGTTTTAAAATAAATAAGAAGCCAATCAACTGTTATTCATTTAGTTGCAGTTTCCTTATAGCGACATAAGTAAATCAATGGTATGCATAAACTCGCATAATCCAATAAAACCGGCCAAGTGCGAGTCGGACTCGCCCATAAAGGGTTCCGTAGCAGCAAGTAACATAACATAAAAGTTCTTGGAGTTGGTTGTAACTTTGCAAGGCAAATTGCCGTTTACGATTTATGACGCATTAAAAAAAAACTAATTGCTTGATCTCGTTCAAACCAATTTTCAATTGAAGTTTTCATTGTAATGTACATCATCTTTTTTTATTTTATTATTTTTTAGAAGTTACAGGGGGGGGGACGACTCATTTTACCACTTTGGAAGTGTTTCTCGCGCAAACCGTTCAGTTTAGAAAACAAGTCATAACGTCTAAGCGCTCATGTACACGACGCCGCCGCCGCGCCGCCGCCGCGCCGCTACCGCACCTCTAGGCTGTGTATACGGTCGCTACCGCGCCGCCGCCGCTCCGCTGCCGCTCCGCCGCCGCTCCGCTGCCGCTCCGCCGCCGCTCCGCCGCCGCGCCGCCTCCGCGCCGCCACCGCGATGCCATTCGCTAGTGTTTTATTTATCTAACAAAGGAGATTTCTCATTCTCACGGCCATATAATGTTTTTTTTATTGTTCAAGGATAACTTCTTCGTTTATGAATCGGTTTTAATGATTCTTTTTTTGTTGGAAAAAGGTATTTCAAAGGAAGACCAGAGAAATCGAGTGGAGTTAAATAGTAAGAAATATCTTCTTTCCAACAAAAAAAGAATCATCAAAACCGGTTCATGAACAAAGAAGTTATCCGCGAATAAAAATTAAAAAAAACATTATGGCCGAAATGAGACACCTCCTTTTTCAGATAATAAAACACTAGCAAATTGGATTCGCGGTGCCAGCGCGGCGGCGGCGCGGAGGCGGAGCGGCGGCGGCGCGGTAGCGACTGTGTACACAGCCTAGAGGCGCGGTGGCGGAGCGGTGGCGGCGCGGCGGCGGCGTCGTGTACATGAGCCCTAAAAACGGGCCCATAAAGGACGATGGTAGCTGTAGAATGAGTTATAAAAACCAACTTCACAGTTAAAGTTGCAAAAGATGTTATCTATTTGCGTACCACCGCGTGTAGAGGGAAGCGGCTGTAATAGAGATTTATAACCAGCGTCACGTAATAATTTGAAAACTGCAGTATTGTCGTCACATAGGTAATTTTCGTTAAAATCCCCAAATATTATGCAAGGGCTGCGGCTGTTATGGGATAACAAATTGCTTACAAAACTTACTGCGACACTGTTAGGGCATTTGCATGATCTATACAAGGCTACTATCTTCACATTATTTACTTCTATAGATACTGCTTCACAATGCTCACTTCCAATAGTCTCGCAGTAAGATTGCGGGTTGAAATATTTAATATTGAGATTTGCCCATGCGCATACACCAAAACCGGGGTTCGAAGAGGAGGGTTTAGGGCCATCTATTCTAATTATTTCTTTAAAATTGGCTAGATTGAAGGAATCTTGAAGGCAGCTGAAAGTTTCGACTGCTAAATAAATATCCGAGGCCATTATCTGAGGATCGCTTACTATGTCCTGCAAGTGTTTACGTAATGATTGTACGTTATGGAACATAATTTGACAAGATCTGCGGGGCTCTCTCAAAAACCGATATATAGGAATTAAAGGATTCAGTCGTAACTTTCTCATTTCCATCACAACGGAATCATGGTCAGATGGAGGACATGGAGGACGAAAAGTTTCAGTCACAATAAATAATCCTTGAGCGCAAGTGGCACGTGAGCAAGCGACGTATAACATTGACCTCAAAATATTGGGTTTTATATGTACGACTACTTTTTCTAATGTGGAACCCTGGCTTTTGTGTATAGTAACAGCTTCAGCTGGAACCAGTGGGAATTGACTGCGACGAACTTGCAAATTAGAAGATTTATATCTTTTCACAGTGTACGTCACTGGCTCAATTGGAGTCCAATTATTTTTTAATCTTGTCTTGTAACGAGTGAGAGATGTACAGCTCCGTATCCTTTTTAACTTCCCTATATTTATATTATCAAAATATAACCAAATTCGAAGCGGTCTCCTTTCACCAGTAGTTTTATTTATAGCAAAATCAATTGCAGTAAGCTTTCCTGTAGATCCATTCACTAATCCGTCTGATGTATCAATGTTAACGGTTATCATATATTTTACTCCGACTTTTAACGTAATATTTCTAGGTAGGCCATAGGTTTGTTGAGTAGGTAACTTGGCCACTGTATCTAGAGCTTTAGCTTTCATAGTCGAATTTGATTCGCCACACACAATATCCACAGCCCGGGATAACGCTCCTTCAGAAGTTATCGTTGACAGAACTGTATTATTATGATCATCTACTTCACGGTTACTGCTGTATAAATGAACTGCACCCTCACATGAGTTTGGAAGCGAGGAATTACTGAAACAACGACTTTTCATTAAATTGATATCTTCAGGTGTCATCGACCCACTTGCCATATTATTCAATGCCGTGGCAAAAGCAGCATCATCTTTTTGGCGCATTATCTCATGCAGTTCTGTTAATACAAATAAATCCCAAAGTGGCGTGCCTGCAATGACAGCTAAAGGATTTCGAGCATTAGCTTGAAACACCCAGTTATCGCAAACCGGTGGTAACTGTCTTAAGTCTCCAACTACTATTACAGAAATTCCCGCAAAAAAGACAGAAGAATGAAATATTTGCTGAAGCCTACGATTTATTTGGTGGAATGTCCTAGATCCCAGCATGGAGATTTCGTCTATTATAATCAAACGAAGTTTCGCTAGTTTCGTAGCAAGAGTATTAGCTACACTTGGTGATAGCTCTGGTAAAATATTTCCAGCTTGAGACACGGGAAGTCCAAGTGCGCTATGTATTGTTTGCCCTCCAATCCCAAATGCCGCTTTACCGGTAAAAGCTGATAAAATAATTTTTAGGTCATCGGGATTACTACCAGGTTCTCTGTTAAATAAGAGAGTTAAGCATTGATATATTGCTTGTATCAAAACACTTTTGCCGACACCAGCCCCACCACTGATAAATAAATATAATGGGGATGGCGAAGTTAAGGAAAAGTGTTGATAGATATGAAGTAAAGTGTCTCTTTGAGCATTATTCAATTTTCTGGCAAGAGCTAAGAAATCGTCTTCTGACAAATGCGGTGGTTGCGCAATAAAAGTTGATGGGTCTCTACATAACTGAGGCCCTGGATTGCCACCGGGAATTAAGTCCTCTTCCACGTCTCCAATTTGAGTTTCAAATTCATATCCTCCGAATGCCTCCTCATTAACTTCTCTCCCTTGCACATCTTCTTCTTCGCCTATTAACTCTACATTTCTTATTTCTGTTAACAGTCTCTCGAACATTTCTGCATCACCCAGCTTATTGAATTGTTTACTTTCTGCCATTATTATTTCTTTATGTTCATCAAATATATTTTTAATATTTACATTGGGATTGAGTAGTTCTTCTTCTTCATTCCGCCATGGCACATAGAGCATTAATTGTTCCCTATAGAAGTTGTCTGGATCATCAGTGTAACTATACCGATAAAATCTTATTACTCGTGGCTTCATTCTTTTTCGTATGAATCCTAAATTATCTTGCATAGGAATCCAGTTCCCTTCCTCTTCATCAACGGTTTGAGAATTGTCATTTATCTGAGAATTATCATTGAGAGGCTCTTCTGATCTAGTTGATTGCCTATTTTTAGAAAATGTGTAATATGCTACAAAACGAGAAAGACTTATATTTTCCAACGATAATGGTCTTTTAGAGTAATAGTCAATAACACCTTTTTTAAAAACATCTGATGAATCAGGAGCAAGTCCTTGTAATTCAAGATGACTTTTTAGAATATGGACTCGTTCTTGTGGCAAACTAGTGTTTATGAACATTTCAGCTTCACTAGCTCGTGATAAAGGTATACCAGAGAGGACATAGATGGCCTCTTGAGCAGAAATCTCGCTAGAATTTAAAAATACATTTGACACTGACCGTAATGACTCTTTTATGCTTTTGTTGCCTTTTTTCGCTTCGTCCAGAGCTTCACGCAAAAGACGTGACATCCCTCTATCAGCCTTATTAATGTAGTCAACTATGTAAACTGCGCACGCAAACGGATCTAATATAAACTGTATATCCATGTTGGCTTTATGTAAAGTTAGAATTTTTTTACTAAAAGGATTAATAAATACATCCTGCGGTCTTCGTTTCAGAACAACTGTAGGTCGTTTTAATGAACTTCTAATGGCTAAAATGTAATCTTCGAAATTAACGCCAATCCAGTCCAAAAAATTTTCAAACGTTTCTATTTCTTCAGGAATATTTTGCATTTTTTCTTGGATGACCTTTGACATTTCTTTAGCTTTTTTGTACTCTTTATTGTCTTTCGAAAGCTCTACAAGTACTGTACTTTCATTAATGGGGTAAAATGGTATTCCAAAGCGACACAAACGATCGGAAGTAGGCCTGCAAGTATGTGTGTGTTTGTGTAATTGTACTCGTTTAAGTTCATCAGGTATATCATTGCCATCACACGAAATAATGCTGTCTACAAACTTAGCAATGTCTTGAGCAGATGTTGCATCACCGGGAACAAATGTGGGAGCTCCGTCTAACCATAACATCATGTGAGCATGAGGCGATCCCCTATGCTGAAATTCAATACGATAATAAAAATGAGTGATCTTATAATGTAAGAAAGCACCAGCTGGACATGACCAAGTTTTTTGAATTTCTTTTAGTTTTGTTTCAAAATATGTTGCGCAAATAAAGGGATCGGATTGTATCAATCGAGCTTTCGTTTCATATGATAAATTTTCTGCTTCAAATTCAGTAATTTTTTTTTTATCTACTACTTCACTAAGCAATAATAATAACGGAATCCATTGCACTTCGGCAGCTGATAAAGTTAAGAACAAAGACGGAACACCAAATTGTCTTACCATTGCCAATAACTTCTTTTTTTCGCTTTCCCAATGAGCAGGAGAATTTCTGATTCCACCAAGGACCCGATATCCGTCATCATGTTGGACTAAATTATCGACAAAATTATTTTGAAGTACATTGCACGCAAGAACAGGGGCACCTTTGACGGTTTTCTTACGCAAACAGGTCGTAATACTATTTTTAACAGCAATAGTTTGTTGTTTTTTCAGTGCAGTGAAAAGGTAGTCAGGCCTAACAGCACGCCTATCGTGTCTGGAGATTTCAGATCGTGTGATCTCAGAATGACTTAAGTTGTTATGGAATTTCCGTTCAACACCGCAATGAACTTTTATGAATGCAAGTTCTTCCAGATGTTGATCGAACAGCAAGGAAATTGGCTTTTCACCCTCTCCTGGAGCCATTACTATTGTTACATCTTGATTACTATCTAACAGAGTTTCTGGGCCTCCAGGGTTTACTAGATTCTCATCAATATTGCACTCCTCTTCATCGGGTGATTCACATGTACATTCAGTGGTCTCTTCGGGTCCACTATTTGTCCAAGAATCGTCTAGTTTTATGTCATATCTACGAAACAAATCACATGTCACTAAGAATTCCGCTGCTCGCCGTATTATTTCCGGACGGACTCGTTCTTTTCGACCATGTTTATAGCACAACTTACGTTTCAACTCTACAGTAATTATGTTATTATCATTTATTGATCGAGGCAGAGCTCTTACCATATTATTAATTTTTACAGGTATATTTATAACATTCCCTGATAGACCATGCTGATACCCTAATCCTTGACCTTTACGAATTATTTTCAAGAATACATGGCGGGGGCTTAACAATCTTTCCTCCATTGGGGTCAGTTCTTTCAAAACATCCGGAATGTCTGGGAACTTTAAGCCGTTTGCTATTGCAAGTCGTGGTATTCGCCCTTGAGAAATATATTTAGCGCATGTACAACAAAACTCTGCATTATCATTTGAAGGATTCAAATAAAATACATTTGACACAAAGTCTTCATTATATTTTTTCAAAATGTTAAGTTTTGTTATTTTTCTTACAGAATTTTTATGCCATAATCTGCCGCAACATGAACAAGGATGGTTGTATCCTTCTCTTATGTTAGTGAAATATTTTTGAGTAACGTTTTCCCAATTTTGTATAGAATCAGACCGCGCTGACTGTCGAGCCCTGCTGTTTCTAGCCCGTTCAATTTGTGAATAAAGCGTATCTTGGCGAGCAATGCGGTGAGCCTGCGTGTTACGCTGTTGCTCGAGATCATGGAACACAGGATTTTCTCGAGCAATACGGTGAGCCTGCGTATTACGCTGTTGCTCGAGATCATGAAAGACAGGATTTTCTCGAGCAATGCGGTGAGACTGCGTGTTACGCTGTTGCTCAAGATCATGGAAGATAGGATTTTCTCGAGCAATGCGGTGAGCCTGCGTGTTACGCTGTTGCTCAAGATCATGGAAGACAGGATTTTCTCGAGCAATGCGGTGAGCCTGCGAGTTACTCTGTTGCTCGACATCGTGGAGTAACGGGTTTTTTCGAGCAATGCGGTGAGCCTGCGTGTTACGCTGTTGCTCGATATCACGGAAGACAGGGTTTTCTCGAGCAATGCGATGCGCGAGCGTGTCACGCTGTTGCTCTGCCTGTCTAACGCCGGGAATCTGACGAGTGGCGCAACGGGCCTCCGAGTTGCATTTTTGCCTGGTCTGTGTATAATCAGAATTACCTCTTCTACGTTTGGCTGATGTACCTCTCTTTTCTTGGCTAAGACTTATTGCTGTTAGAATTTCAATTTCCTGAGTACTATCTGTAAATGTTGGACTTTCAACTTGCTGAGTACTCTCTGTAAATGTTGGACTTTCAACTTGCTGAGTATCATTTGTAAATGTTGGACTTTCAGCTTGTTGAGTATTATAAGTAAATTCTGGACTTTTAATTTCTTGAAATAGTCTCTTTTGAAACCTTTTGTTTCTTTTGTTGTTTGCTTTCTTAACAGATTTTTGATGTTTAGTTTGTATATTTTGGAACAAATTTGCGGGTGGCCTGCCAGCAAATCTTCTTGCAATACCAGTAGCCGGAAAAGGCTCCAATACACCACGAGATAGCATGTTGAATAAATGACGTCGCATGTCTTCAACAATGTAGTTAATATAAGATGGATTTACTTTCAATGCTAACGCAGTGGCAAAACAGATGGCAAATAACCCACAATCAATGTTATTGGATTGGCGTTGGACGCTGGGGTATTGTATTTTTGCGTTATCCAAATATGGGAATAATGAATTTACGTATACTTGTTGCGATGGGCTTAAATAATCAAATAAACTATCATAAGCCCGTAATATTCCATTTATGTAATAAATGCAGGTCCAATGACCCACAGACCCAATCTCTCCGCCATATATAATCTGCAAATGAAGTCCGTCTTGAGGCACAGGTTCTATCAGCTCCGGATAAAGAAAAAGCGACACCTCTCTTGGTCGAAACGGTGTGTATTGAGCTAACAAACCATGAAAGGCACGCACAACGTCGTCTTCTATGTGGTTACTGTTATTCAAAATATACGAGTACATTTTGATATTTTAATAGTAAACTGCAGTGTTGTTTTATCAATCAATAACAAGCAATCACGAAAACAACTTTATTACAACTTTGCAACACACACTAGGTACGTGTCTATAATAATTAACCTAAAAGAAAAGAACAGAACACTTTGCAGTTAAAATCAGATTACGTAGAGATTAAGCAATCTGAGATCGTAAGTAGGTAGGTAGGTATGTACAAACAATTTAATTTAAACGCAAAGTGTAAGAAGTATCTACAATATTAGGTACGTATAATTAGATGCAATCGCTCTAATGATACGAGCTTTTAAGTTTGATATTAACTGGTCTTAACTACCTACTGGTAGGTGGCTAAACTGCCTCAAACCGCTTTTAATCTGCAATAAAAGTTCTACTTCTTTTACGGAATAATAATCTGAGATTTAAAAAATATTTTTTAAATAAAAAACCGCCTTTAAACAACACCCAGGAACTAAAAAGCAAAAAATAATTGGTAACTTAATACAATTTCCTCACCAAAGCTATAAATCAAATCAACTGAACTAAACATTAAATTACAAATTAACACTGATTTTATACTGAAAAGAGAAATAATCTATTTTAATGCCTACCTAAAATTATAGAACTACTTTAAAAGTTAAAAATAATACTAAATAAACTATGTACTAATGTACAAAAAAGTTTTAGAATTTTTGAAGTCGGTGCTAAGCCCTTACACGATATAATTACTGAACTAAGCACGAAATTACTAAAACAAAACACAACAAATTATTCTATCACCAATCCACGAAAACTATTTTTTTTTTATTATAAATAAACAAACCAATAACATCAAAAGCAATCAGAATGCAACACAAGCTGAATATTCGTTATCGTTAACATACATAAGTACGTATACAAAAAGCGCAAAACATCAACCAACAGTGTCATGAAGTGCAGGAGAATCTTAACACCGTGATTTAAGATTACATCTTGAACGAACAACGCCATCTATTGGTGATATTTTAAACAATCTATTGAGCTGCTGTAATAAAACGAAGATTAATATTTTCTGCAATCAATGGACAATATTAAAATAGTTTATAATTACATGTAATTAAATTAAATAACAAGTAAGTACTAATAAGTAGGATTAAAGATAATTAGTACGTATACTTTTAGATGAGTATGTTATCAAAATTTAAAAAAATCGGGGAAAATACATAAAACAAAGATTACGACGAATTGAGAACCTCCTCCTTTTTTGAAGTTGGTTAAAAATAGTTGTCAATAAAAACCTACCTATCCCCAAAACATACCCACGTAATAATGTAAAACCGGCCAAGTGCGTGTCGGGCCACGCACACTGTAGGGTTCCGTAGTTGCCCATCAAAATACTTATGCGAACTAACTAAACTGATTCGCTGAATTTAATTTTAAAAAGAAGAATTTTCAAAATCGGTCCAGGAGTCTTTGAGAAATCGGGGAAAATACATAAGAAAAAAGGTTACAACGAATTTAGAACCTCCTCTTTTTTTTGAATTTAGTTAAAAATAGTTGACGATAAAAACCCACCTATCCCCAAAAAACATACCTATAAAAGCTGTAAAAATAAAGTTGACAAACTTACATTTGCAGTTGTCTCCGATACATTTTGTTTAAGAAAATATGATATCAAGTACATTTTATAAGTTGGTCGACTATTACTCGTAAAGTTGTAAAGCCTACTTAGTCATGATAATTTTCTTTTAAACTTCGTTATATGTACTACTATTGTGAATTTTTTCACACCCCCAAACATAACCATTTAGCTGGTAGAGGGGGGGGACACTCGAATCCAGCAAAATTTAGCACTTTAAAGCTTAATATTTCACAAACGAATTTTTTTATCAAAAAATTGTTAATGAAAAATATAATTATTTTTTAAAGGCCTATTTAATGATACCCCACACTAAGGGCTACGCGAGAAAAAAAAAATCCTCACTTTACGTGTAAGTACTGGAGGTACCCTAAAAAAAAATATTTTACGAGATTTTATTTTACCACTTTTTCGGCACAACAAATCCGTATATTTACACCAAATTACAACTCTCTAGTACTGTGCGTCTCTGAGCTAAACTGCGGACAGACGGACGGACGGACGGACGGACGGACGGACATGGCGAAACTATAAGGGTTCCTTGTTGACTACGGAACCCTAAAAATCGGTCCAGGAGTCTTAGAGAAATCGGGGAAAATACATAAATAAAAAGATTACGACGAATTTAGAACCTCCTCCTGTTTTGAATTTAGTTAAAAATAGTTGACGATAAAAACCTACATATCCCCAAAAAACATACCGTAAAAACATACCTATTAAAGCTGTAAAAATAAAGTTGACAAACTTACATTTGCAGTTGATTTATTGTTTCTCCGATACATTTTGTTTAAGAAAAATTTTATCCAAGTACAATTTATAAGTTGGTCGGCTATTACTCGTAAAGTTGTAAAGCCTACTTAGTCATGATAATTTTCTTTTAAAATTTGTTATATACACTACTGTTGTGAATTTTTTCACACCCCCAAACACAACCGTTTAGCTGGTAGAGGGGGGGGACACTCGAATCGAGCAAAATTTAGCACTTTAAAGCTTAATATTTCACAAACGAATTTTTTTATCAAAAAACTGTTAATGGAAACTATCATTATTTTTTAAAGGCCTATTTAATGATACCCCACACTAAGGAGTACGCGAGAAAAAAAAAATCCTCACTTTACGTGTAAGTTCAGGAGGTACCCTAAAAAAAAATATTTTACGAGATTTTATTTTACCACTTTCTTGGCACAACAAATCCGTATATTTTCACCAAATTACAGCTCTCTAGTACTGTGCGTCTCTGAGCTAAACTGCGGACAGACGGACGGACGGACGGACGGACGGACGGACATGGCGAAACTATAAGGGTTCCTTGTTGACTACGGAACCCTAAAAAGTCGAAGAAAATCCTTCATCTGGAAGAGGTAATTACAGCAGTATACAGCGAATAGAGGAATTCCATGCAAACAATGACAAACGTTTCACAAAGATTAGAGAACACTGAAATGTGAAGATTTTCCGAATATATTCGACACTGTAAATAACATTTACAATAGAATATCTGTTGATATACACAAGGAGTCACACGAGGTACAGGAAGCTATTTGAACAGCGACACATGAACCTGGTACATTCACAGTTATACACAATACACAAATCCTAGGTAAGTAAAGATATAAAATCCTTCCTATGCACTATATGAACATGTTACGGGTAATGCGAGCAGAGAGAGTGAGTCTGGGCTGGGATTCTCGCGTATAACCGCCTGGCCAACGGACATTTACTGCAGCACAATTAGAGCAGTGGTGGCCCAGTAGTGTCGGTCCCGACTTACGAGTTGTAGGTTCGAACCCCGTCTGGCGCATTACTTTGTGTAATTGATTTCATCACCACTGCTCTCAAAACAGTGAAGGAAAACATCGTGAGAAAACCGGCATGTTCTAAAACCAAAAACTCGAAGACATGTGACATCTACCAATCCGCACTGGGCCCGCATGGTGGATTATGGCATACTCCCTCTCACGCAGAGGAGGCCTGTGTCCCAGCAGTGGGAACATTATAGGCTGATGATGATGAATTATGTACAGTGCCAACAAAATTTGCTGAGCGAGAACAACGGCGAACGTCCAGATGGCGGACGCCGAGAAAAATTTCTAAACCTGTATGTGTGCCGCGAGCTTTAAAAGTTTGAGAACCTCTGCACTAAGCTACAGACTGATATCGCTGCGCGATTGGAAGATCTCAAAGCCGTCGCGTTGAAGAGCATATCGTAGAGTCCAGCGATGAGATTCCTTAGAAAAAATAGCAAAGCTGGAACCAATTGTGCCTATGGCTTGCAAACTGTGTCAGAATTGCTGCCTGCCGTGGCGAGATCCTTAGTTTGTATTACCTTTGAGTCCTCCCGCGAGGTTTAACTTTCTTCCAAAGGAATAGGATAATTAAATATTGCACTTAGGTACAATTATTTTCGTCTTAGATTATTGTTCTTAGGTTTATTTATTTTTCTGACATACCCAGGTTTACACTCTCTACTCATATTAATCGTAATAAATTATATACCCGCGGTACTATCATAATATTTGTTTGAAACTATCACAATTTCAAGCCTGACAAATAAAACTAAAATTATGAGCAAATAATATGATTCTATCGCGTGTATATAAAATACGGGTAACAATAAAATTATTGTAAAACTATGTTAACTCTATACAAAACTTCAGGAGTTCCTTGACTAGTATTGTATTGTACATGTACGATTCATTTGGATGTTTTTTTTTTCAAATCAACTGTTTGAATTACATTTCTTTGATCTACTTGGGTTTTCACATCAGATGTTATTATAAAGTTGCAATACGATTTAAATTATTTCCTGTAAAAAATATTAATTTTTCACAACACCTAATTAATGATGTCTTGCATTACAAATAACAATTCCAGATTTAGGTACATATTATTATGTATTTGCTAAATTACTATTGCTTAATGGACTATTCTTTCTCACAAATCAGTTAAATACAAAAAAAAACTTGTTACCGCCAATAAATATCAATAAATAGTAGTTATGTACGAGTTTGCATAAATTATTCCATAGTGTGGCAGAAATTGGTGGCATATTAATTCAAAACCGATCGATCCAGTCTCGCATTAAAAATATATCTTTACATCCATAACAATCGCTCTAATATCCTACTAAAGTTCAACCAATTCTTACTGAGACATGCAACAGTTGCATGAATATGTATTGTGGAAGTAGTCGCCCATGGAACCGATATCAAACAGCAAGATATGATGTCGGTTTTACAATACCACGGAGTAGTAACAAAATGGAATGTTAACGCGTGTAAAAATTCGACTCTCATATCGATACGCGCCATTACACCATTTAGGTGGTGCAACAAAATTGCTACTCCGTGGTCAACAATACTACCCAATACAGTAGTGTCAAGTAGATATGGTCATGTGGGTACTGTGGGACGGGGGTGCGGGTACGATCACGCTTGGGTGTCGGCGTCGGTGTAGTGGCTGGGGCCCTCGGCCGAGCACACTGAGTCCTCCGGCGTGCGAGACGCGTCCCCCGCCTCGCTGGCCTCCACCACACTAGCGCTGCCGCTCGCCTTGCCCTTGCCGCCCCGCCGAGCCTGCAGCGCCTGACATACACGACATATCATACAACAACCTGTCATTTGAGCCTGACGGTAGTCATGAAACAAGTTGATTTCTGTGTGAAGAAGTAGTTATTGAGCTTGCTTGTACACAGGTTTTAACCAGATTCCAAATCGCCTATTATTTTATGAAACATAGCATAATCTAAAACGCATTCATATTTAAATATGGATATTCCAAAATAATAGAAAATGTATGCATAATGTTGAGTTTTTAACAAAAGTGAGTGTATTACTCATGTGTACAAGCAATGTGAGCTTCCTATTCATTTGTGTGGTGTTGTGAAAGTCGCAGGAACAATGCAATGCTCTTATATCTTTTAAAACTGTCATTACATTAATTTTAAAAGAAAATCAACCGATTTCATATTACGTCTTAGCGTCTATTTATAGTATTTTGAAACAAAATCTAGTTATAATCGGGATTGAAGCCGCACTTGAAATAACAGACATAGAAATGTAAAAAAAACACATAGAGCCCCCGGCATGAGCAAGTCAAACCGTGAGGTTATGAGTGCCACTTGAAACAAATTTAGATGGTGTCGATCCTGCCAATTAGTAGTTTAGTTCGGCACCGGGAGCACAGTAAAAGCGAATATCTGAAACATTGCGACAGTCAGGTAGTGTGGCTGGGGAGTGCAGGGAACACGGGGGCGCGGGCGCGGGCGCGGGACCGCTACAGGCGACATCCACAGGGGTCATGCGGGTGCTCCACGTGAGTGCGCATGCGATAATAATATACGTAGTAGGTAGGTAAGTACTATACGCCTCCTTACCTTTTCGCGACTGCCCTTTTTCTAAAGTCGGTGTGGGATGGAAGATGAAACATTCAATTAATGACAGTGGAGATAGAACACCGATATACAAGGACTGAAAATACCTAAACACTAGTCACATTACTAACTTCGGGTCATCATTTAGGCTAAATTATGGGTCCTAAAAAACGTCTAGGGTTACGGAACTATAACCTGAATCTAAATACTGAATATGAATCATTCTCGTCGGATCTGTTAAAAAGGTATAAAGTGTTTTAAAATATCTATACAAGAAAAAGTGGTTCATACAGTAGGTGACAAACTCGGATAAAGTACAGTAAAGGAGCACTCTTCAACTAATAGTGGGGATAAAAAAACCATGTCATTTAACACACCTTATTGGAAACTCAGTGTTACGTATACATAATTTTAATCTCTACTCAAGTACTCATTCGATTGATTTGTTGACTATAATCACTGTGAAAACTGTGAGAGCTACCAAAGTCCTTTCAACTTAGTTTGGTTAGTAATGAATAAAGGAAACATTATAAAAGCTGTGTTTAAGTGATGCGTGTGTCGGTGCATACCTGTAGTGAGAACCGTCGATGCGGCGGTTTCCTGCCACCACGTCGCTTACTAATGTGCGGGTTGTCCCTCCGCAGCGTCTTGTTGCGCAAGATCTCCAGCTGGACGTACAATCTCTTTAGTTCAGCACGGACCTCCTCTGAGGTAGGTTCCTCCTCTCCCTCCACGCCGAATCCCTCCGCAGGACCGCGCCGTGACACCTTGGGAAGTTTTTACACAAGACTATTAAAATCACTTATATTTTCAACATGAACATAATTATTTTACAATTTAATTTTACGTATTTTCATTTCGTAGGTTACTTTACATTAACATTCCATTTGTTATCTACACTATGGTGTAGGCGGGATTATAATATTATATTTTAATTATAATTATCTGTTCATTAAAACGGTTCATATTAAGTTTAGTTTAGGCTGATGTTATTGGTGCCAAACACAATTACCTATACATATATGCAACAAAACACATTCTCATGTCTTGCAGGTCAACTAAAACAAGTACTGTGACCTGCGGGAAAAAGAGTAGCGGGAAAAAAAATTTGAGGCCTTTAATAAAATTCTTAGAGTAGAAAAACTATCTATAACCGCATGTTTTTCGGTGTCCCTCACCTCCTGTGCGAGCGAGCGCGCGCGGTACCCGTGCCACAGGCGCGGCGCCAGCACGCAGGCCAGCGCTGCGCCGGCCGACAGGTGCGCGCGCAGCGCTGCGGACAGCGGCCAGCGCTCGGGCGCCGCGCCCGGCTCGCCCAGCGCCACCAGCCGCCACCACACGCCGCACACGATCTCCGTGCTCAGCGCAGCCGCCAGCCACCCACGCTCCTGATACAACATGTCACATTCAATCAACACACTAATTATTGGAACGAAGTTCCTTATCGCGCGTTGTGAAAGGGGGCTAGAGCTCAAAGAGTGGAGTGGAGTGGAGCGGAGCGGAGGGGAGTGGAGTGGAGCGGAGCGGAGTGGAGTGGAGTGGAGTCGCGACGATTATTTTTGTTGAGTGTATACAGTAACTTCGTTCCATCCGGGTGTCCCTTGACACCTCTCAAGTTTTTTTTGTTCATTACTGGAGTGGATTGTCGAAGTTAGAACCACTGCACCGCCAATACAGTTGTGCGAAAAAGCTAAACATATGAATGTTGTAAATATGGATTTCTTCACTAAAGTTGATTGAAAACGCTAAGAAAATAATGACTATGATGACCAAGCTCTGCTCACAACACAACCAAATCTTGGCGTTGATAAGTTCGTTCAATCTACACTATATCGCTCAACAAGTCGTTAAAGCTATTGGATGACTACATCTCCAGCATATATGTAGGTACTGTAGTAACAAAAACAGTTGAAATACCTGGAAGGGCACACTGGCATTCCTGGAGGCGTGTGCGATGCGCAGTCCGGCCGCCAGCAGCAGTATCTCAGCGCCGGCGGTGACGTGGTGCCAGGCGGCGCGCGCGCAGCCCCCGCCCGCCGCCTCCTCACACGCCGCCGTGGCCGTGAACGCCGCCAGGTAGCACGCCGCGCCCAGCACCATCGCGCCCACAACGCGCAGCACCTGCACACCGACATTCAAATTATGAAACCTGGGCCTGTAGCCATGTTACAAACGATAAACGCAAAGACATCAACTTTATGTGCTTGGGTATAAAGTTGAAGATCTAGTGAAGATTACATAGCATATTCGTTCGTTCCAGACTCCAGTCGATAACGCTTAGAAATCTTTAATACATTTTGAACATTAGGTTCTGTGGTATAAAGTTGTAAATCTATTGAGGAGTACCGAGCTTTTACGATTATCGTTTGCGACTTGGCTAGGCTAGCTGCACTGCGCCTGCAGACGGTATAAACTATGGTATAAATTTCTTTACAAGTATTTTTTATTATTATTAACCTATATTGTCCCACTGCTGGGCAAAGG
Source organism: Agrotis segetum (assembly GCA_036375495.1). NCBI lineage: Eukaryota > Metazoa > Arthropoda > Insecta > Lepidoptera > Noctuidae > Agrotis > Agrotis segetum. The sequence continues at coordinate 2,050,673 of JAQSVV010000263.1, read as the reverse complement.
TCTCTTCCATAACCTTCCACACTTTGCGCGGCTTTCTCCGGCCAATCTCTCATGAATGCGTCTATAGATCGTCACGCCAGCGTTTTCTAGGCCTCCCTCCGCAAGCATAAATTAATATGCTATACTTAACATTATTTATGTTTGATTCAATGTTAGAGCAAGGTGGTACACATTGGGCACTGCAAAATGCGCATTTTGGGCTAGGACCTGAGCGGAAGGGGCTATCAGAGTCGAGTAATAACCATCCTGTTTATTAACTCGTAAATGCCCTGCTTCTTATGCCCACGATAACCTTTGATGGTATTCCCGCGAAAAATAGTAATTCATAGGATCAGTTCACACCGAGACGCAATGCAATGTGACGTGATACGACTATCTTTTCGTGTGGTAGGTAAATAAAGTTAGATTCAAGTCGCTCTATTGAAATGTACGCGCACCAACGTGTTTTGTTGTGAATTGACCCTCACCATAGAACACCTAATAGTACTACGTCCCTTACTATGAAACATTTGTTAGTCCTACCTCTGAATCTCTCGGCGTCCACCGATGTGCTTTTCTGGTGCGAAATTCGGCGAGCAGCACCCACAGTCGAAGCACTACGGAGCCGTAGCACGCCACGAAGCCGAGCTCGCGCAGCCACGCGCCCGCTATGCACCGCCACGTGGCCATCGATATAAACTGGGATGCCGCCTGCAAACACACGTAGGTAACTGTTAATGTGTTCCAGTGATTTTCAGTACAATAGCAGTTGTCATGATAAAGCCTCAGGGTTCCTCTCGACATACCTAGAGCATTCATGTGCATTGTCTTGGGTCATCGACTAAGTACAGTCACGAGCAATAACATGAATACATTTTACAGAATTCAAACACAATTTAGGCCCGACGCTGCGTTAAACGGGTCCACGTCCGTGGTCCCGCGCGTGGCTCCGCGCGTGGCCCCGCACGTGGCTCCGCGCGTGGCTCCGCGCGTGGCCCCGCACGTGGCTCCGCGCGGGTGACACGGGTCCCCGCGACAGAGCACTTTTGTATAGAACCGCGCGTGCATCCGCGTAACGCAGCGTCGGGCCTTACTCGTAAAATACTGCTTGGCTAGCTGCTGGCTTCCAAAATTGAAGTCTAGTGAAAAGGCAAAAGTTTAATCAATATGGTTGCAGAACATAGCTTTTGAATACTGCTTAGTGTATACATGCTATTGCTCGTCACGTACCTATCACAGGATACAGAATTGAGACTAGACAAAAGGCAGCTAATGTGGATAATAACGGTCGCTCCATGTCTAGTCCTACCAGATGCAGTAGTATTTTTGCATGGAGCGACTACCTATCTGACCTACACAATCTGAAATCTGGACTGCGTCACATCACATGCAACTTAATGTTCAGAAAAATGGCAATGGTTGGCGCAATGATTGAGCTAGCGCACCAGCCGGCGCTGCGCGAAGTTGCCTCGACGAAGTTGATCGAAGTCCCGAAGTTGTGACTACCCTACTCGCGAAGTTGCCTGTGTCATCTTTCAATTGTGCCCTACTTTGACTCGGTCGCAAAAACCAACAAAAAATAGAAGTCGCCCGAAGCGAGCCAAAGTTGCACGAAGCGAAGCGAAGTGCCCTTCTACCCTATCGTATTCGGACAACTTCGACCAACTTCGCGAGTTGTGTAGTCACATACTTTGGAACTTCGATTACCTTCAGGCTTCAGGTTCAACAACCGCTTACTTACAGTAAACGATGAGTGAGCTTACTAATTGCGGAGGTGTCATTGCTGTCTCTGTAGCAATTACGATAACGAATAATCCCACTAAGTATTGTTTGTTTTTGTATGCAAGATAAAGCCACCTGGGCAGATGATAATGATAGTGCATAAAAACGTGTGCAAATTCGAATATTTTAACATATTGATTGAATGTATTGGGATGTACTTGAAAAACGATAGATCTTTGATAAGATTATAGTTATCTGAAATAATATAAACCTGTAGTAACTAAGAACTCTTCTTAAGGTATGTCTTATACTTACCTTGCTAAGGCAAACATAAACATTCTGAGTTGATGGCTACGTACGACTAACCTTCATTGCTTGGGATAAGGGTCAAAAGAAAAGAACTATACTCACGGAAGCATACATTAAGAAGGCGCCCAGCAGTACAACCTCTAACACTGTCCACATTCCCACCGCCACTGCCTGTAAACATGAAATAAATATAATTACCGGGAACAAATACTCATTGATTGCTGTCGGGAATCGTCTCGTCATTACTTACTTTACATTTTCTTTTCTGGAATATAATAACCGCGGTGACAAGACAGAGCAGCATCCCGCCGACGTTGCTGGCGAGCACGGCCACGCGGTGCGAGTCCGTCAGGCAGGCCGTGGAGTCGCTGCCCATGCCGCACGGCGTGCAGGTCAGCGGCCCGGAGTCGTCCGCCGCTATCGTGGAGCCACTCAGCCACCCGCTGCCGCCTGGGTTCCAATGATCTGCCTGGCACTTACACCGGTACTGCAACAAATTAGGTTTAGCTTAGAAATAACACATTGGCAATAAAATAAATGACATTTTCATAGGCATTAATCACCTCTATCCTCCGATCTGAAGATCCAAACGATGGTGTAGCTTCACAGTCTGTTGTAGCAGAGTCACATAGGGGAGCCCCACCGAGCCAATCGTACATAGCCTCTTCACAAGGCAAAGCAGGCCAGCGCCGAAAGAGAGCAGCGGCTGATCTGGCCGGTCCTGAGCCGCGAGCAGCCGCCACGCCGCCCCACCAGCCCTCGCCGTCCTTGTCACAAGAGAACCAGGCGTTTGACCACACCGCTGTAGTTGCATTCCACGCTGATGCCAAAGTCCTCCAAAACTGACGTAGAGTGATTGAATTGTTTTGTTGGAAGACAACGAGCCGGGGGGGCTCTGCTATGTACAGGACTCCAAGATGCAGCTGCGGGGCGCCAAGGGCGACGGCTGCGGGTGGCGGCGCGAGAGGAGCGCGCGTGGCGGCGCGGGCCAGCGCAGCGGCGCGCTCCTCGTCCGCCACACCCTGCGCCACCAGCTCTACCAACGCCCGCGCCGTGTGCATGGCAGCCGCTTCGTGCTCACGTGCGTTCTGAAATATTCACATGACAAGTTTTGACATGAGGTAGAAAATAATATTTTTTATAATTATGTGATTGTTGATATTACTTTTTCTTGAAAAGACAATTTAAAATGACCTGTGATTTTAAGTAAAATCTGGGAATTCTGAAGAACAATAATGCCAAGTCAAAGTTAAAAAACAATATATGATACGTACTGATGGCATGGGCGGTGTGTTTCTTAGCACAAGTGGTTCGCAGACGGTCGTAGATGGCGCGGGTGTAGGGGCGGCGGCGGCGGCGGTGGCGGTGGGTAGCGGCGCGCGCGGCTCGGCCGGCGCGGCCGCTGCGCACGCGCACCACGCCAGCGCCCACGCCACCCACCGCACCTGCATCCTTCACCTGGCTAACCACGGACCCTGGAAACAATAATAGTACTTTTAGTATGATAATCCGAAAAATAAACGAAAGGACGATAGTTTAACCAATTTTATATCCATAGTTGATATTATGGTATATTAATATTATGGTATATCTATCTAATACAGGGTAGGCGAACCTTTATGCATCAACGTGCCATTTTTTCTAAAAAAAAGTTTAATGGGGTCATTCGCGTGCCATCAAATAATTTTGACTTTCTGATTATTGGCAAAATAATAATTATAAATACTATCAAAACTCTTTATTAAATAAAGTAAGCAAAAGAGGTACATTTTGGTAGTTTATATTAAATTTCAGTAAAATTAGTGTGACTTCTGTTGCTGCAGGTTAGATGAAAAATAATTTATGTTAGGGTTGTAAGATGTTACTTTTAGCAAAATGCATGCTGAACTAGATTCATCTGTCAAACGGTTTCTCATCGTCGTAAAATACCTAATTCTGCGACGTGCCCAAAATATTGTGTCGCGTGCCATCAATGGCACGCGTGCCATTGGTTCGCCTACCCTGATCTAATATCTTTAAACGAGCAATTCTTGTATATTTATATATAATCAGGATCTCGGAAACGGCTCCAAGGATTTTCATGAAACTGGTGATATTCCGTCGTGGCTGTATTATTATCAAACGGTCTATATTTTTCAGCCGGCACCTAGATACTGATGAGGATACTCGTACGATCATAAATAAAGGCTGAGCTTCAATAAAGAATCTGTGTTTTTGTAATTCAGTAGTCAAAGTGTACGCAAGATGTTGTTAAAATCAGCAGGGTTATGTAAGTAAATCACAAATGATTCTGAGTGATCAGTGTGATCACTATGAATACCTACCTTATTTTGTTGGTGTTATTCAATTGCTATGGGTTTTTTTTCTCAGCGTATCTTTAATAACTTTATCTGAATGCAAGAAAACACAATGTAATCGACATAAAGCAAGAAAATTCCCTGAGGGTTTCCAGTTTGGCACATCTACTGCGGCATATCAAACCGAAGGAGGCTGGGATGCAGATGGCAAGGATTAATTATCAACTCAATTAATGACGTTATTTGTATTTGTGTCCTAATCCGATATTATTTCATTTACAAACTGTACTCCCATATGCAACGCAACATCACAAACTTCTATCTTATTGACCAAAAAGCTTCACGTGCACGTACAATCTGTTGGTAAGATTGCTATCATGTTTACGACTTTATGGCTTAGTAAAGAGAGAAGTCTAGACTTTATTGATTTTACCTATGATTTCGAGGAGGTACACACTATTAGAAGTGGAAATGAAGAGCCTCCGGCCCACATTGTAGTCAAAAGCTCCATGACCTTTGTAAACAATCTTTCCATTCACAAATAGGTTGAACCTATATAAACTGACACTTTTGCCTTGTGAAGGCAACTATAAAACGCCACCTGCTGCAATTTTTAGGTTCATAAATTCACAAGGTTTGTGAGTATTTTTCGATACTATGCACTTGAGTTTTCTGAATCCTACTAATATTATAAATGCGAAAGTTTGTGAGGATGTATGTGTTGTGTATGTGTCTTTAGGTATGTTTGTTTACTCTTTCACGTAAAAATCAGTGAACGGATTTGGCTAAAATTTGGTACACAGATAGTTTATAACCTGGACACATAACATTAGTTCCCGCTCCAACGCGAGAATTTAAATGATTGTAAATCTACCCACGAGTTGACGAGTAGGAAGTATTCCTAGTGTGTAACGCCGTTTTTAATGTAAAATAAAAACGTGAGAAAAAGTTAAATGCGTTAATTTCTACAAGGAACTTATTGCTTTATCTTTTATTGTTTGCACATGTAAACTAATAAACGATAACTTAAATAAAAGATAACACTGAATGCCGAAATGATACGAAATTCGCGCGAAAGAAATAGTTTTATCAATGGCCTAGCGGTTAGTCGATTGAAAATAAAAACTAAAAAATTCTCGCGCAATTTTTGACACCCAACACTTACGAGAAGATAAGAATAACTTCATGAATTATTTAACGATTGCTATTCAGTTGTTTAAGGCAGACGGAGAGTGAACGTAACATGTTGCTAAAATCTGCAGCCTTTTTGTGAGATAAACGCTAACTTACCTATTTTTTGACATTCTTATTCGAAGATAGACAAGTAAAGTGTTTGTGTCGTATTCGTTTTCAGAATATTATTATTTACATTGTCGCAAGGCCAGACGACTCAAAATGAGCAAAAAAATAGAAGATTCCCCGAGGGTTTTATATTTGGAACATCCACTGCAGCATACCAAATAGAGGGAGGCTGGGATGCAGACGGTAAGAGTATAAAATAAATAAATGACATACTTGAAAATGTGCGTAGTTTTTAATAATTATTCAAAATATGTTTCAAGGTAAATCTGAAAACATCTGGGATCACATGACTCACAATGATCCTTGTGCGACGGTCGACTGCTCTAATGGAGACGTTGCTGACGACTCCTATCATAATTACAAAAGAGATGTTGAGATGATGAGGGAGCTAGGAATCGATTTCTACAGGTTCTCTATATCATGGTCTCGCATTCTGCCCACCAGTTTTCCCGATGTCATAAACGAAGCTGGAGCTCAACATTACAGCAACTTGATTGACGAAATGCTGAAATATAATATTCAGCCGATGGTGACGCTGTACCACTGGGACTTGCCTCAAAGGCTGCAGGACTTGGGAGGGTGGGCCAACCCATTAATAGCTGACTGGTTTGCGGATTATGCACGTATCGTCTTTGGATTGTACGGTGATAAGTTAAGTATTGGATAACAATAAATGAACCAAGAGAGATCTGCAATCAAGGTTACGGATCGAATACTAAAGCACCAAGAGTTAATATTAAAGGTATCGCTGAATACCTGTGTGATAAACACATTCTGATGGCGCACGCCAAGGCTTATCATGTTTATGACCAAGAATTTAGATCGAAGTATAATGGATCCATCTTTATAGCTTTGAGCGCGGAACTCTATGAACCAGAAACTGAAAAAGAAATTGAAGCCGCTGAAGATAGTAATCAATTTGAGGCTAGTGATGGGTTTTTGCCCGGGAATTTTCCCGAGTTGGGAAAATTCCCGATACTTTCCCATTTTTTCCCGGGAATATTCCCAAATGACGGGAAAATATTTTTCGTATAACCATTATGCATTGATGTATTTAATTTATTTTTTACAAAGTTTTGCATTTGTGTGATTGTGCATGCATGTCGTGGTTAAACTAAAAGACATTCATTGTATAAGTACGGTAACAGCATAAAAGTAAGTTTTATGTATGGACCATGTTTGTTTACGTATTATTTAAAAAGACTTAAAATGATAAAAGAATCACAATCTTTTTCTGATTATTAGGTTGTTTTATTGAATATTAGTTTTAGCTATAAGCTGCTTTATACTGATAAGCAGTAATCAGTTGACTTACAAGATAGATTTATTACTTGGAACGTTGTCTGGGGTATTGTACGCGCAGTCCACATATTCAATTATTCATAGCTCTAATCTAACAATTTCATATTTTTTTTAGTCTTGCTTTTTCGACAAATGTCGTATAACGTAAACTCTCGAAGTCTCTAACAGATTTTTAACGTAATATATGGTCTAAAAAAGTAAAAACATGAATTTAGTGAGCTTACTCGTATCAATAACGAAGTACATTCCAAAAAAAAATTGTTTTCACATTTTTTTTCAAAGATCATAAACAAACATTTAAAAAAATTTTTCTCTTGAATGCCTATTAATATGGTCAATAAAATAAGTTATTTGTAAGCATTTCGATCAATTGCCAGTTCAAAGTCTGCTAAATGTGATGGAAACAAAAAATCAGCTGATTTGTGAACGCTACACACGGGTGAACGAACTCAATCAGAAATCAACTTCATTAATTATTAATACGGTCAAAAATAAATGCTTGAAAAGGCGCGCGTGGAACACAACACGCCGTTGAAAATCGGGCATAGTCTATGGTCGAACAGCGAGTCGCCCATTACTCGCCGCCCGCTTGCTCGCGCCTACGGTGGCTGGACATCCGTCTGCCGAAGTACGGCTGGGGTGGACGGACGCTGACGTTGTCCTCTCCCTCATTCCCATGCATGATTGCTTCGCTAAAGGATTCCACCGCATCCCACACCGTCTCGCCCCGAAGCATAGCTTCGACCAAAGACCGGGCGCAAAGTCTCTGAGCTAAAAAAATAGGAAGGCGGTTCTGCTCAAGAGGGTTTTATATTTGGAACCTGCACCGTATGCAGCATCACCAAATGTCCTCCAGGCGGGATCCTCGCAGACGGTAAGATACCCAGGCGTTTACCTACTTCCCCGTCCGACACATTTACTTCAACAAACTTATTCAAAATATGTCCGGTAGGACCTGTGTCATCTGGTAGTAGCGTACTCCGGATCCTTGTTGCGACCGTGGCTCCCTCCATACTGTCCTGAGATCGCGACGGAATTACAAAAGTAGCGCGTGCATAGGGAGTGGATATTGCCACTTTCAAGAACTGGGTCGAGCTATACCTGGTCTCGCATAGTACGGCACTTCTTCCCGATGTCATACGAAGGTTGAGCTCATTAAGCAAGTTGATGGATTATTCTGGCTACAGGGTATGTGTTCTATGGATGGTATTCTCCATTAGCGAGACGCCTCAACACCCGGAGAAATGAGATAGATTGATAATAGCCCTGACACGGTGGGATGCCCGACATTTGGATATGTACAGCCACTTATCCTTCACAATAAATCTCCGGAAGTTATATGTCATCATAACTCCACCATTATTGAGATCTGACAAAACCTTTGGTTACTCCAAAGGAATCTCCGGATCGTAGCCCAGGCTACCAACGTAGTATGTCGCATCTGCATCCTGGCCTATATACGGCCCGGTAACGGCCACGTTAAGCTCCTTGTTCTGACAAGAATTTAGATGCGAAATTATAATCAAGATCACTGCAGCTTTGCGCCAACTCTTTAACCCAGGAGAGTGGGGTAAGGCCCTTGTCCACCGCTACTACAAGATCGTATGCATTCCCACGTCGGACATTTACAAATATTCATTGAGATTGCATAAACTCACGATTGTGGAAAGTCTTAACTTTTAGAAAATCTCAGACACTCCTTTAGAATATACAATCTCATAACCGAAGACCGTGAGTGATCCATTCGATATAACAGTAAGCAATGTACGGACCCTCCTAACTACAATTAAGTTTTGTTTGAGTCCATGAGTATGTTAAAAGAGTTTCCTACATCAATTTGGTATGAATGCCGTTGCATATTACTACCACCTATATTTGCCACCAAATACTATGTCTTGTTGCCTTGATTTACATATTTTTAACATTGTTTTGGATCAGTACGTTATTTTCCCGTCGTTTGGGAAAATTTTTTAATTTATTTTATTTTCCCATATTTTCCCAATCTTTTAGAAATCCCTCCCAAACGATTCCCTTCGGCCCATCACTAATTTGAGGTAAGACATTTACACTAACATCGTAGGTAAGGTTATAAGGCGTAAGCTCAAAAAATTATCAAACTCTAAAAGCCACAGTATTCGTACGTGCTAAAGGCTATAAATAATATTGATATCATGCTTATTAGTCAAGTTATGACAAGTTTTGTCTAGCCAGGCGGAAATAAATATCTAGCAAAAAACTATCTTTATAATTTTGCAGTTATAATAACTGTACTAATTATATTATGAACAAAAGTAGATAAAAGTAGACCATAGAGCTAGTTTTTTAATAAACTATTTGTCTGAGTCTTTCATCATCACCATAACGTCGATATTATTATATTTCAGTGGGGAATTTATGCTCATCCGATCTTTTCCGACACCGGAGACTTCCCAGCAGTAGTAAAGAAAAAGTAGCAGCTAAAAGTGCAGAACAAGGCTTTTTCAGATCACGGTTACCTGAATTCACACCGGAAGAAGTGGAATATGTGAAGGGGACCTCTGATTTCTTTGGCTTAAATCACTATTCGACTAATTTGGTGTACAGAAATGAATCAGTTAATTGGTCGTTATCCAATTCCGTCATTTAATGACGACCTGGGGAATGTGGATTATCAACCTGCTGACTGGGAACATTCTGTCTCAGGTTTTCTTAAGGTCAGATATTCTTTTAAAATAAATTACTACCTAATGAATCGAATCTGAGGGTTTAACCTGTGGTTTCTGCCTTGGTGACGAGCGTTTTATTACGGCTAATGACATCGAGCCCCAACTTAGAATGATTGATATTTCAATAAGTCAGATAGTTCTTTGAGCCCATGCCACCCTTATGACCTGCGGAAATTCGTGGTACTACATTTTTTCAGACGCTGAGCCGCGTCGAAAGGATTTCAGTCGTAGCATGGTCGTAGCGCGATTGTCCATCAAATGTTGACGTCAGTAACGTTCGTACATCTTTCGTCCGTGTCTTCGTTAACGGGCTTAGAAAGAAGACCTTCTGCTTTTTTTTATTGGGACAAACCCACCACGCTATTCCCAAACCACTGCAACTCTTGAAACCAGAATCAACAGTGGCAACCACCAGAAAAGCGCCGAGATAATAAGCTTTGACTCCTGCCAAGACCATAGGTAGATTGATTGAAACATTTAAGCTGTCTTGTATTGTAGGTGCAACGAACCATTGTAATCAGAAAAGAATAGTGGAGGAGTAGGAAGACTCCTTCTTCCTTCCTGCTTCTTAATAATTACTAAATATTTACTTCAGGTTGTTCCATGGGGTTTCCACAAAATGCTGACCAAGATCAGAGAGAATTACAACAACCCTATAGTGTATGTGGTCGAGAATGGCTTTTCAAACCATGGTGGTTTACAAGATGATGACCGGATCTCTTACCATAGGCGATATCTCAACGCCATGCTCGATGCCATAGACGAAGGTTCTGACGTCAGAGGTTACTCTGTCTGGAGTCTAATGGATAACTTCGAATGGATGCGAGGATATACGTGAGTTTTTAAATAGAATAAAAAATAAGCTGCTGATAATGAAACTTGTAATGATCTCAAAGACACGACTGTCAGCTATAATCTTGAATCAATTGGAAAATATTATGTTGTTTTTCAATGACACAGCCAGAAGGAGGCGCGGCAGAAGATAGCGGGACGAGCTTGATAACACCTATGACCAGTGGTCCACTTTGGCCCTGGATCGTGAAAACTGGAAGTCATGGGGAGAGGCCTTTGCCCAGCAGTGGGATGATGTAGGCTAGCAGTATCAGTATCAGTATCTTCAATGACAGTCAAGTTGTCCCATTTGTAGAAACAAAAACCCAAAAACCAATCACTGCCAGTCTTACTAAAATGTTTATTACGAGCAACCAATGACAATTTTTTGAAACATGCAACTTAAAACTTTCGTATTTGTTTCAGTGAGCAGTTCGGCCTTTACGAGGTTGACTACGAGAGCCCCGAACGCACTCGCACGCCTCGCAAGTCTGCCTTCGTGTACAAAGAGATGGTGCGTACGCGCACGCTCGACTGGAACTACGAGCCTAACAACACCGTCATGACTATCGACGACGGACACTAGACCATGGCATACGATATTTTTGTGTGTGTGTAATGAATAAACTCAAAAACTACTACGCTGATTGAAATTTTATTTTCACAATTAGAAAGCTACATTTACCCTTAGTAACATAGGCCACCCGTGTGAAGGGACCCGGGGTGAACCGCTAGTATAAAATGAATAAGTAGCCAAACACGTACATAGGTAAGTTAACCAGACATCCGTCTGACAGTCCTGTCCGACGGTTTAAGCTGTGCCTGTTCTTACCATTAACATTAGCGTCTTGGCCGCCGCCAGCCACGAGTGTCCGACAAGTCTGTCTGTAAACCTTTATAAGTAAGGCTAGTTCGTAGCTAGGACTTGGAAGACTCCGAACCCAGGATGTCCGAATTGAAAACCTGTTCAGGTGCAGATGGTTGATGACTTGTCAAGAGTGTAACCATACAAAAAAGAATGCTGAGTTGGTAACCCTTTTGGTGTGGACATGCTCAGCAAAATTCCTATTGTATTTTTAATTTTTATTATTTCTGTGTCATAAATCAAACAAATATTTATTCTATTCTTTCTATACCAAAACTTCATCAGTTCGGCATTACAGGTTATTGGAGTTATTTGGTATTAGCTGACCGGAAAATTTTGTACCGCCTCAAAATCACCTTTAAACCTTTTCAAAAATAATAAGTCAAATCGGTCCAGCAGTTCTCGAGTTTAAGCGAAACTAACGAACATCAATTATTTTTTATATTACAGAGAAGATAATTTTACACTGGCGCAACAGTACCAAAAGTAATCTACATTATACAGTCATATCAAAATCCACAAACTCACCGTTCAAAACGAGAATATATTTTTGTCCGTTGATCTCTGATTTTATTTGACGAACTGGCAAAAAAGATAATAGTGACAGAAAACAAATAAAAAAACCTAAGATAAGCTATCTGAAATATTATGCAAGAAGATCCATTGAATAACGATGATACGGTAAATGCCAAAGAGATTCCTTATCCATAATCTTGACCTTTGTTCACGAATTTCCTATGATTTTTCAACTAACGATTGCATATCACTCGAATGTAGGGTTGGCATTTTTTTGATCGTGGTTTAATTTAAGTCATTTTTTTTTTTTTTTTTTTTTTTTTAGTTAGCCTATACTGTCCCACTGCTGAGCAAAGGCCTCCCCCAATTCCTTCCAGGAATTCTTTTCATGGGCCGCTTCGAACCAGCTCTCATGGTGGGCGTCTAGTTCGTCTCGCCATCTTTTTCTGGGCCGGCCTCGGCGGCGCCGTCCATCTCCCGGCACCCATTGGGTGGAGATCTTCGCCCAGCGGTCCTCTTGCATCCGGCAGACGTGACCCGCCCAATGTTTGCCAATTGGGGTTTCGCCCAATTGGGGTGTAAGGGGTCCAACTGTCACCTTTCGGAACCCAAGCCAACCTCACCTGCACGTGGTGCACCCTGCCAACAAACGAACGAGGCAATGGCGATCCGCCAACACGCACTGGACCAGCGTGGCGGATTATGGTCTATACCCCCCCCAAATGGATAGAAGAGTAAGTCATTTTGGCCACCCAAAATATATGGAAAACTATTTTTCTGCGCGAGTGTATGTATGTGAGTGTGCGTGAGGATCTACAATAATGCATTATATTTGATTTTATAATGCTAATTAATCAGTTGAGCCATTAAAAACAAATCAAAAAGTCTCAAAAAGTAAAAATCCGTTTACTTACGTGTAAATTTTTCTTTCGATATTATCCCATCGACATGGAAAATTTAATAATTTCTTCGAACGTACACTACCTCAAGCTATCGAGCTTTTAATCTATAAGTACTTGGATAGTAATCAAAACTGGCATGTTTTTATCTACATCCCAATGTCCAAATATGTCACACCACCTTGATAATGATGAGATGTTAAATAAACGTAAATCAATTGTTATTTTGTCGTTAGTCAATCTCCTCCGCGAAAGCAGGATGGTGCTCAAATATGCAGCTTTTATGTAAGTAAAGGGCTGCTAAACCCACTCTGGCAAATTGAAGTCATAATTATAATATTGTGTTCTGTAAATTTGTAAATCGTTTTTTTTCCTAGTTTATTATTGTTTACGTTGTCGGATTGCAAGACAACGCACAATGAGCGGCATGATGTAAGAAAATTCCCCGAGGGTTTTATGTTTGGAACATCAACTGCGGCATACCAAGTAGAGGGAGGTGGGATGCAGACGGTAACTTTTACTATGTTTAATATTATTACTTACATGTTCTTCAATAATTAACCACTGTTAATTCTATTTAAAATACCTATTGTTTCCAGGTAAATCCAAAAATATTTGGGATCATATGACTCACAATGATCCCTGCGTGATCGACGACTGCTCAAATGGAGACGTTGCTTGTGACTCTTACAACAAATACAAAAGAGACGTCGAAATGATGAGGGAATTAGGACTCGATTTCTACAGATTTTCTTTATCATGGACCCGTATTCTTCCCACCAGTTTTCCTGATCATATTAATGAAGTCGGAGCTCAATACTACAGCAACTTAATAGACGAAATGCTGAAATACAACATTGAGCCGATGGTGACTCTGTATCACTGGGACTTGCCGCAAAACCTCCAGGAGCTGGGAGGGTGGACCAACCCACACATAGTCGACTGGTACGCGGATTATGCGCGCGTCGTTTTCGGGTTGTACGGTGATAGAGTAAAGTATTGGATAACAATGAACGAACCAAGGGAAGTCTGCTACCAAGGTTACGGAGCAAATACCAAAGCACCTGCTCTTAACTTTAAAGGTGTAGCAGAATATTTGTGCGCTAAAAACCTTATTATGGCTCACGCTAAGGCCTACCATATTTATGACCAAGAATTCAGACCGAAATATAATGGTTCTATTTTCATATCTCTAAGCGCTCAATTTTATGAACCAGAAACCGAAAAAGAAATGGAAGCTGCAAATGAAGCAAACGATTTTGAGGTATACAATCTTACTTATGTTTACAACCATTTGTTAAGAAGTACCAGATACATACTAAATAGTCTAGCTAGCTTTTTCATAGCTATAACTATAATCATATCTTCGTTGTTTGTTCCAGTGGGGTATTTATTCTCATCCAATATTCTCTGACACCGGAGACTTCCCGCCAGTAGTGAAAGAAAAAGTAGCAGCTAAAAGTGCAGAACAAGGCTTATTCCGATCACGGTTACCTGAATTCACACCAGAAGAAGTGGAATATGTTAAAGGAACCTCTGATTTTTATGGTCTTAATCACTATACGACTTATTTGGTGTATAGAAATGAGTCAGTAGTGGGTCGATATGATGTTCCATCATTCTACGATGACCTAGGAAATGTGCACTATCAACCTGACGATTGGGAACGTGGCTTATCTAGTTTCCTCAAGGTATTTTCTTTATGATTTTGAATTTTGTTTAATGTTTCAGATGTGTCATTAACTAATCGGTGACAATTGCCTTCAGGTTATTCCGTGGGGATTCTATAAGCTGTTAACAAAAGTCAGGCAAGATTACAACAACCCTGCGGTGGTAATCACCGAGAATGGATTCTCCAACTCTGGCGGTTTAGACGATGATGACCGAATCTCATACATTCGAAGGTACCTGAGCGCCGTCCTTGATGCGATAGATGATGGTTCTGACATTCGAGCTTACACTGTGTGGAGTCTTATGGACAACTTCGAGTGGATGCGAGGATATACGTGAGTTTTTGTTCTTATCTGTGATTACGTCTCTATCTATGCGTCTCAATTGATTCCGCCAAATTATCAAACTGTTTATTTGTCAACTGTGTATAAGTGTACGTATTTTTTTACTATGCAGGTACTTATGACTTGGCAGTTTGTTCGTTTACAAACATTGAAAATTATTATTTGGCCAAAATACACCAAAGAATGATTGTTTCAGTGAGCGTTTCGGCTTGTACGAAGTGGACTACGAGAGCCCCGAACGCACACGAACGCCTCGCAAGTCTGCCTTCGTGTACAAAGAGATGGTGCGTACGCGCACGCTGGACTGGCACTACGAGCCCGACACCACTCTCATGACCATCGACGAAGGACATTAACACATGACAATACAATGAAATAAAACGTAAAATACAAGCTTCTAGTAACAATTTCCTGTAGTTCTTTTTTTTTTTGGTTATTCTGTGATAGTTTCTTGAAGCTTAAACAAAAGAGAACAGTTCTGTTACGTTTTTTTTAAGTTCCCCCCTTCTCTAGTCTTCTGTATCGTGGGTGCGTTTACAAACATAAGCTCACATAACACAAAACATGATCCCATGATCTTGCCTTACTTGCAGATCATACAAATATTTGTACCGTGCGGGGATTGCAACCACGACACGCAGTAATCAATCGTGTCGAAGTCATGGATCGTGTCGATATCGAACCGTGCTGTTAATAATTTAGTCCAGTCAACGAGGATTTTTTTGTATGAAGTTTGTCGAAAAATTCCTCCGGGGCTGAATAGGTGATCATACAGATTACAGATGCACAATAATCCCAATTTTTTTTAGCCAAGAAAACGTTCCGTTTTTTTTACCAAAACATGAAAATTGCTTAGGTAAAAAAAAATCCTTGCTTCCTTTTTTTATCTTCCTTAAAAATTCCTCAGCCTCAAATTGTTTTTGTATTTGTTTAAATGTATTAGTTAGAATAGGTACTTGTTAAAACCGAACAAAATCTAACGAATACATTTAAACAAATACAAAAACAATTTGAGGCTGAGGAATTTTTCGCAGAGAGTTATAGGTAAGCCACTTTCATATTTTTGTCATCTCCAAAAAAAACGTTGGATTATTGTGCATTAATCTGTATCACCTTCTTTCATCATAATTATGCCAAATTTCAGTGCCGGAGGAATTTTTCGGACCACATATGCCTCGTTGACTGGACTAATGAGGTGCTTTATTGTTTTTAGAATGATCACCTTGCAAATTGGTCATAGATTGATGATGATTAACAAGCATATTTTTTTTATAAGAAATGCAACAACGGGGTTATACTGTGACGGGGTCGAGTTAGTTTGAAACTTAAACATAATGTGATCAAAAATGGATTGAATTCCACAATTCTTGATATATTAAATGAACTGTAGAAATATGTCAAAACATAATAATCTTGACAAGATGAAAAAAACGAAAACTAAGTATCTCATTCAACAAATCTTATCTTGTAGATAAATTCCTTCAAATGCTATTCAATGTTACCAACCCGGGCGGTGTTGATCGGAAATTTTATCACAGAGACAGAATATCGGGATAAAAGATATCTTAAGTATGAGGTTAATTAAGGTTATGTCAGATATGCAGGATAAGCCGTTTTTGCGTAAATTAATTACAAAATATATCCTAGATGGATTTATTTTGTAATTAATTTACGCAAAAACTTTCATATAAATCTAACAGCAGTTTTACCTTCTTTTTTATCGTGGTATAATCATCATTTATGAGTCTTCCCACCCAGGGCTGTCAGACTTTGTACTGAATAAAATCTACAGTGACCCTTCAATAGCCCTTTACGTTCCAGGGTTATGGTTACCGATGAGACAGTCCCGCGACCCCTGCAGGAGTAACAGTTATCTGACAAAATAAGATTTAGAGAACTTCTGAAGTCGATGCAAACGAAACTTATTTTTCCCCAAAATTCATAAATGCATTATGTTTTTATATGTTAAATCACGTGAATCATTGATCACCTCTCGATTGACATCGATAAATCGATCTTCGGATAAATATTTTCAAACATACAAAATAAATAGCAGGTCAATTGTTAGGCACGAGTGGAAAGTATTCATAATAAAGTACTACTCACATTCCGTTTCGTTTACTGCCGACCAAAATATTCCTCAGATGAGCCGTTCATCGCTTTGCATTTATTTTCTTGATACCTCGCAGTCTCTTATTAGGATAGGACTTATTTAGTTTATGCAGAAAAAAACAAATGCCTGTCGAAATTCGAAGATTTAATTTATTATTATTGATTTAATTATTTTTACTTTTTTATAGACAGCCAGTAAGTGGTGCACATAATGAGATGAGAGTATAAAAACCTAATTCAACCTTTTTTCGTATGTAGGTTTGTATCGGAGTAGTATTTATCCTGTTTCTTGGTGAAAACGAGGAGTATTAAAATTACCAATTTTAAAGTAATATTTACTAACAGAGATTGAAAACCTGTCCGCGTAAGAATCTTTGATGATTGTTTGATTTGATGTTTGTTTGTATTGAAAAGGCTCCTAAACTACCGGACCAGTTTCAAAAATGCTTTCACCAGTTGAAAGCTACTTTGGTCCTGAGTGATATGGGCAATAAAGGGGAGGAGGGTGAGCGTTCGAAGCCACTGGAAAAAGCTAGATAGATTTAAGACAGTTGAAAATAAAAAAAAAAGTGAAATATCCTTGTAATAGCAGTCATTTCCGTGACCATCTCCTCACACGAAAAAGATAAAAAGACTTCAGTCTCCTAACAGTCATTGTCATTGGTACACTTATCACACCACTGGCTTCAAAACGACCCTTTTGCTGTGGCACAATTTTCTGACCTAATCTCCTTTGATCTTCTATAGAAACTCGGAATAACCTAATTGATAGAATAATTCATTTAAGGAAATCAATCACGTTTAATATTTAATAACATATAAATATTTATAGGCTATTAATTAGCTACTAGCTTTTACCTCTATTTCGAACTTATTTCAGAATAGTGTGTACTTGTGTAGTTATAACTTTTATGTTTTATGTGGCGAGAAAGGGCCTTTAACGTGATTGTGACTTCAAAGCTGAAGACCGTCAGTAATTTAATTTTTCGCAAAGGCCTATTCAGCTTTATTCAATTTACAATGCGATTTCTGAACGTTACATCCGCGGGGGTCACTTATGAGTACTTTCGATTTTTAAATGGTTTTTTGACGTATTTTTTTTTAACATGGCGCGTTTTATCTGGACACCAGCTGCTTAGTTGCATAGGCCAAAGAACCATGTCGTCGCTTTACGTAAGTAGCATTGCTGCTACAGAATTTCAGAGACGTTTCCAATAATCAACTCAGGAAAGGATTTTTTTTAACGTTGTAAAATCATCAAAACAGTCCTCCCACCCTGGGCAGGGCGGGAGGGACTGTCAGACTTGTACTGACTAAAATCCACGGTGTCCTTAGTAGCCCTTTATAATCCCGCGACCCCGGCAGCTTTGGCCCTCTGAGAGGGGGCCCCGTCAGAGGAAAGGATTATTTGGATGCATGATGAGTTCTCCTATTTTTTTAATTTAATTTACCTTAATCTAAAAATAAACTAATCTAATTCATCGCGTGATGCGAATACTTATTATCCTCATAATGCTGGTCGTATCCGCATAGGTACTAGAATAAATGCATCACATTAATACCAATTCCTTTTATTGTTATAACTTCAAACACGATTCAATTTATCATAGAATACCGCCCTGTAAAAAGAAGAGCGGCTCTAAAGATTGCTGAAGAGCCTTTGACAGAATACCAGCAAAGTTTTACGAAAAAGAACGAAGAACTTATGCAAACAAGTTTCCCTCTGTTGTGTAGAGAGGATAACTGCGAAGTGACGTTAATTAACAAGCCAGTGTTGCCAGTGTCGGACGCCTTTGTAATTCAGCCACTTGACCCAACAACTGCTCACTCTAACCTATGTAACTTCCCTGCAAATACTCTGTCCGTGTGAATAAAAAGTTGTAGTGTAAAAACCGTAAAAACTATTTAAAGTTTCATTCGTTTATTTTCATTTATATAAGGTATTGTTTTGTACTTATTGTGGTTTTTTTTGTTTGGTTCTATTTTTAATAGAACACATTTTCTATTATTTTGGATTAAAATGTTTTTGGTAAAAAGTATTTAATTACGAGTATTACAGAATCATAAAACAAAAACCGGCCAAGTGCGTGTCGGGCCACGCACAGTGTAGGGTTCCGTAGATGCCCATCAAAATACTTATTCGAAACAACTAAACTGATTCACTGAATTTAATTTTTTAAAGAATTTTCAAAATCGGTCCAGGCGTCTTTGAGAAATCGGGGAAAATACATTAAAATAAAAGATTACGTCGAATTGAGAACCTCCTCCTTTTTTTGAAGTTAGTAAAAAATAGTTGACAATAAAAACCTACCTATCCCCAAACAAAACATATCCACCTATTATAAGCTGTAAAAATAAAGTTGACAAACTTACATTTGCAGTTGAAGAACATGTTCTCCCATACATTTTGTTTAGGAAAACATGTTATCCAAGTACGTTTTATAAGTTGGTCGACTATTACTCGTAAACTTGTAAAGCCTGCTTAGTCATGATATTTTTTTTTTAAACTTCTTTATTTAAACTACTATTGTGAATTTTTCCCAACCCTAAACATAACTGTTTAGCTGGTAGAGGGGGAGACACTCGAGTCGAGCAAAAATTAGCACTTTAAAGCTTAATATTTCACAAACGAATATTTTTATCAATAAATTGTTAAATGGAAACTATCAATATTTTTTAAAGTATTTGACACCCCACACAAAGGGGTACGCGAGAAAAAAAAACATCCCCACTTTACGTGTACAGGAGGTACCCTAAAAAAATATTTCACGAGATTTTATTTTACCACTTTTTCTGCGCAACAGATCCGTATATTTACACCAAATTACAGCTTTCTAGTACTGTGCGTCTTTGAGCCAAAATGCGGACAGACGGAGAGACGGACGGACGGACGGACATGGCGAAACTTATAGTTTCGCCATGTCCGTCCGTTGACGTCCGGTTCCTTGTTGACTACGGAACCCTAAAAATTGGTGTTAAAGATTGCTTAAAAAAAATATAAACTTTTTTTTAGACAGTAACATACTTTATCTGTAGGAAGATGACAAGGTCGCGATATATGCTTCACTACATACCACACAGGCCCTAACACTTCCCCAACCAGTTGTTATCTACTTGATGTACGGAAATATTGACATCTTGATAAGATATTGGTTTAATGGAAAGGTAAATAGGCGAGTTCGGGGGTGTCATCAATAACCAATTAACAATATACATAACAAACCAATTTGGGTCACTGTCGAACCACCATTTGTAAATTACATATTCAGGCATTAATATCGGGTATCATAAATTCGGGTTAACGGTTGTGAAACTGTCTTGCCGCGGCCCTGATACGCAAAGGGGCAAGTGAAGGAACAGGATGGTTTTAAGTCAGTACACTCTATGTCCAAATCCACTTCAAAAAAGGTGTTTTTGGTAACTTGGTGACCACTAAATTGTCAGAAAAATGTTTTCGAGCAAGAACGTAGAATTCTATTCGTTTTAATAAGACGGGGTTTCTATAGTTTCATGTCTAGTAGCAGTAACACTTTGTTTCTAAACAAGGCGTCTATCAATGGAAGTATCAGCTCATTATTATCGTACATTAGATCGCATCGAAACGTTTTATCAACGAACGTAATCGCCCTGTCGTTCAATGCACGTTCGACAGCTAGATTACCACAATGGGGGAGCGATTGGCATCTGTGCTATAAGTCACAGCTTTTTATTTTCACACGGAACCAACATTTGTGTTGCCTAGTGCCTACGCCCTACGGTAGTGCAACTGGGTCGATTAAGTTTTAACTTCTGGGGCATGACCGATTTAATACTGAGGTAGACTCGAATGTTTTTTGGATTTACGTTTGTAGCATGTACCTAGTCAATGTAGTGTGTGTCAATGTAGTGAGCAGTGGTGGCCGAGTGGTACGACCCCGAATTACGAGTTGTAGGGCGTGGGTTTGAACCCAGCCAGGCGCATAATTTTCTGTAATTAATTTCATCACCACTGCTCTCAAAAAGGTGAAGAAAAACATCGTGAGGAAATCAGCATGTCAAAGAACCAAAAATTCGAAGAAATGTGACATCCTGCCAACCCTCACTGGCTCAGCGTGGTGGATTATGGTCCACTCCCTTTCACAGAGAGGAGGCCTGTGTCCCAGCAGCGGGAACATTAAAGACTAATGTACTTCATTTACTTCGTCAGTCTTTTAACGAAGTTAATGTAGTCATTTAGTTCTGGGGCTAATCAAGAAATACGACAATAATAACATGATCAATTATAAAATCTGCCACATAAGATTTATGTTTAAAAACTAAGTTATACCATAAATATACAAGCAGAGTTACTTATATAGTTACTTTACCTATTTTTTCAGTTCAATCCTCTTTAGCCCATAAAACTGTAGACTGTATTGTATACAAAACAAAGTTCTGACGCGCACGCGCACCCCGCTCATCAGCGTTCATGAACAAGCAGATAATCAGCACGCGATCGCTCGCCTTTGATTGTGCGACCGCTGCCGACATGACCATCCACGAGGGACACTGAAATGTGGAACACCGGCTTCAACATTGATCATGTTCGATAAAACGCTTCAACTAATTACGACGTATTAATTAATTATTAACACTTTTTCGTGTTCGATAAAACGGTTTAACTAATTATAACTTATATACTTATTTATTAATTAATTATAAGCACTTTTGTAACTGGGCTATGTTCACGAAAAGGGTTTTTTGGAAAGGGAGATAATTATGTGGGGTTTGCTCGGAATACGTACTTACTTAACCTGGACGATGTCATCCAACGTTGTTATCCAAAAGTTGCAATAATACCAATGATTATTATTAATCAAATTGGAATAAAATTCGATTAGTAGCTTGATGATATAGAGAATGATCATCAATAATTATACATACGGCCTACAGACGGCCATCAGGCCACTTGTCAAATACAAGTAGAGAAGTTCATAGCTGAGCAGTGAGGAATATAAACTGCACCAATCAGTTGAGCAGTCAACTGAGCATTTGAGCAGGGTGTCGAGTCTGCTAATTATATTATTAGTCAGAATGGCGCCACAATGGCGTTTCAATTGTAATGCTTATTCGAACCAGCAGTAAAAATGGTTCGAATAAGCACTACAATTGAAACGCCATTGTGGCGCCATTCTGACTAATAATTAGCAGACTCGACATCCAGTATAGTTGACCAGTGGGGGAAAAGGGAGCAGACAGTGCATGCAATACGTTAAAAAAATTTAGGTCCTTTCAGACCAAACGAAACGAACACCGAAACCCCCAATATTTATGTCGTTCCAATTAATGAAATTGTTTATTTTTGATAACCTTGTTTCTTTTTTAACAACTATGAATGTAAATAAAGATCCACGAAAGAATAAAGGAACATACTGGCATCTACAATAGAGAATTTAGCTACAAATCATAAATACTGAGTAGGTATTTATGATTTGTAGCTAAATGCTAAAATGTTTGATTATAAGTAAAAATAAGTATTGTTTAGATATTTATTACTTACTTAAAAAGACAATAGACAAACTATTGAATATAAAAATAATATCTGCATAAATGATTATAAATCAAAAAATAAAGAGAAAGTAATAACACTTATAATCACAATAAACATGAGATGGATTAAAATCATAAACAGGTCAGTCAGTCCGTAGGGATTCGTAGACCCCGCGTAGCAGTCCTCGTAGCCCGTAGCGTTCGGGAACTTTACCAACCCTCATGGGACGAAAGCGTGCTCTCAAAAGCGAAAATGGGAATGAAATTTGTGAAAAGGAAAACTGACATAGATGACATAGACAGAGTGGATTTATAACAGCTTTATTATTTAAATATAAGAATGAAATGGAAATGATAAACCGAGCCACAAAATTAATAACTCAGCCTCAAATACTATTATTACAACTCCAACATTTGTAGTTTTGGGGGCCACCTCGAGGTTTGGTTTGCTTAGGTTCCTCTAAATCCTGGAGATGGAACCCTTCTTAACTGGGCTTCATCAACTACGGTTTGGCTTGGCCAATTTTCTGTACATTTTCCTGAACAATCACTTTTTTTTTGTGTGATTCTTTGATTCGTGGCTGACTTAGTAATTGATTCTTGGCTGACTTAAATTTGTGGCCCATGTATGTTTTTAGTAGACAATAATGCTAATAAATAGAAAACGCTTTAAATAACACCCTTAAAAATGCCTATAATTTATAATTTTCAGAGACAAAACGACAACAAGGAGGAGCACTTAGGCATCTACTAAAGGATAGGATTAGTTCGAAAATTCCAGTTAACGCTTCGACATTTATGAATTTTAATTATCACAGAATAATTACACGAAACACGAAAATACTGGCGACGCAATACCATAATAATAGCTAGGTACAATCCTCTCAAAACATACTTGTCCATCAAAACTTAGGTAGTAAAACTATAAACAATCCTACCAGTATTATGAGGCGAAGGCTTTAGAAATCCCACCTCATCTTTTACGAGAACGAGCGCTCCTGTCCCGGGAAACGGAGGAAATGTGGCAAATACGGAAATCATCCTATCGCGATCGAGAATTCGCATTTGTCCCGGCATAAACGAACCGAGAGGAAGGTAAGAAATATAACTGTACATATTTTACAGTTTTCATATTGAATATGTGTAAAAATAAGAAAATAATTGCGTAATACTAACATAAAAGTAAAAATTAAGAATAATGCTTTAAAAAAATGTAAACGTCACAGAATTAGATCCTAAATGCAGCCTGTATTTTTTTTCGTCAATCCTCGGATTCGATTATTTCTGAAAATTTTATCAATAGTCCTCGAGACACCTTTGAGCATTTCCCTTTGATTTGGTCATCCACGTCCAGTTGGAAAATTCAACCTGTATAATTGCCACTTAATTTTTTTTTTCTTTTGCAGTTTATTTGTGTTACTTTAATAGTTTTACTTATAGTTTAAATTCCTGCGGTTAACCGGAATGCCACGTAACTCAATGCTAGACATTCCTGGCAAACTGCAGGAATGTCACCTCAGTGGTATTGTCGTACTAAACGTGGATTACAGAGGCACCTCGCAATGTTGGGGGCGAGCTTAGTGCCAAGTAACTACCTATAAACATACCATTTCCGGATAATGTAATTAGAGAGAAAATTGGACATTGAGTCGGCTTACTAATATGTCAATAAACGAACTGCTTTGTTGTTTACATACTTAAAATACCTACTATAGAGAAGCGGCCCGTCTCGGCTTCGCACGGGTGCCTATGTTACTCAGGGTGAAGGTAGCTTACTAATACTATGATAAACAGTTTTTATGTTTTCATTACCTATATAGACACACACAAAAATACAAATCTTTTCTCTTTATAATATTAGTGTAGAAGTATAGATGAACAACCCTATAGTCAATTATAAGGATGAAATCTCTCTAACAAACATGATAAATTTAATGAAAGGAAAACCAGGAAAATAGTTAGTTTACCATTTTTTGTAAATAATTAAATTAATTTGATATTTCATCCTTATGATTGACCCTAACGATCGATGCAATAAAAATACAGGGTATACTTTTTTCAGATTTTAGCCGGTTCGATTCCCGTGTGTGGGAGAAGAGAATTTTCGAAAATCTTTGAATGCAGTTTGCTTTCTATTCAAAAATAAAGGAATGTTCCTTTGAGTAAAATTTTCTATGTGCAGTATTATGAGTACTTTCCCTCCAGGTGGCATTACAAAATTCCACCCTGTATAGGTAACTATGAATATATGTATCTATATCACATAAATATATGTATATCTATATTCCAAGATCGATTACTCGTGTCATCCGTTATTGTCGGTAAGATAGCTTTCTTTCTTCGGCTACCTGGGTGACCAACTGAACCAGTATAACGTGACCTGTACAACCCTCCCGTCTCTCTTATACCTATAGTCTACAACAAAAAGGGGTTTCCAATGAATTCACGAATATCTTGTTTGATCACTCGTGTGATTTTGTGGCATTTCCAATCTTTCTCGGCGCTCGAACACCGTCCCTAAGGTGACTGTAGGTATCTTTTTGCAGGCATTTTATTTTATACAAAATGAGTATTACCTATTGAAGCTTTTCTGGTATAAATTGATAAATATTTATTTTTAATCATGAATGAATTTGGTTAAGTTATAAGTGTGTAGGTACATATTTGAATTTGTGCAGAGATAGGTGGTGTCCCAAACGTGTATTAAATTGTTTAATCAATGAGTATTACCTGTTTATTTTTATTTTCTGTTATAAATTGATAAATATTTGTATTATTTTTCATTCACTATGAATTTGGTAAAGTTACTGTATACATATTTGAATTTATGTAGAGGTAAAGGTTGTGTCTCAAACGCGTATTATATTGTTTAATCCCAACGCGTATTGTATAGCAAATTATTTTTACTCACAGGATATTTGATACGCAGTAAAGCCAGATTTTTGTGTAATAAAGGACTAAATTCCATGCAAATGGATGTTTACGCGACACGCATACAAATGACTGATGTAGAATCAATTTGACGGGGAATGGAGACGCGTGAAACAATACCTACTTACTATAGGTACAATGTATTCTCGGCAGGCTGCCTGTGTCTCGTTTTATGCCTCATTTACATTCAGCTGTAGTGAGCAGGGAAGTGGGCAGGGAAGTGGGCAGGACGAGTATGTAAACGCGATACTTCTCATGCCACTGCCATTGCCACTCGCGCTGCCCGGTGCTCCCCAAAAAGGCGGTTTTTTGTGCGGAAGTCAAAGGACCGGCAGCGCGAGCGGCAGTGCGTGTTTATATTCTGCTCCGACGCTCAGTACTCGCCGAGCGCCTGGAGGAGAAAGACGTTCGTTTAGATCATCGATAATGCCGTCCGAATGGCGCAACAAGATTACAATAAAATTATTAGAACAACTGGAAACGGAAAAAGTAATTTGGATAAAAAACAACATGAACAGTTATAACATAAAGTTCTATTTCGATGGATAGATATGATCCACCATCGTCTACGACGAACATTCTTTTTTTTGTTTTCGATATTATCTTTTTAAATATCGAACATAATATTAAGTAGGTATCGCAAAAAGAGACAGCGCAGCCGCTGTAATTATTTCGACGTCTGCCATTGCCGAAACTTGAAAGCGAAGTGAGTGGTAGGGCAGAATGTAAACACACACTCCTCTCGATCCTGCTGCAGCAGTATTTAGGGAATTATTGCCGGCAGCGCGAGGGGCAGCGGCAGGGGCTGAATGTAAATGAGGCATTACACTTCAGGGCCTTTTGCACATTGTGTGTGCACCTCGCGCCACGCCACTGCGCTAAAGTTGTACAAACTTGGACTTTCAATCTGTATTTACTTGGATACTGAAGTTTTCTATTGAACACTTGCCTTATTTTACGTGGTACAATCATCCAATGAGTCCTCCCACACAGGGAGGGACTGTTTACGTTCGGATTCCACGGCTACAAGATTAGATGGTCCTGCGACCCAGGCAGGCTTTGCCCCCCTTAGAGGGGACCTCATTAGTTTGAAAACAATTGCCGATGATGGTTTTCTTCCATGTAGGTATACCCGGAAAAATAAAGAACTAATCAAATTGTTTTCACTTCTGTAAGAAAAGACTAAGTCTATGGTCTATCACCGAACTGATCTTGATGTTGTGACCAATCTCCAACCGCCAACCCAAGTACCAGGCTCGTCTTTCCTCAGAAGGCCCCTCATCCCTTACCTCCTACCTCATAATGAAAGCGCTCTAAAGTACCGCAAGCCACTTAAATCGAGGGCGTCTTGTTAATTCCTTAAAAAACTCAAGTGCCCCCCCATTGTTCAGCGGTCGCCACGTTCGGCTGAACAATAAGGAACGGGAAGTGTTGAGTCATTGAACCCAGCCAAATTATTCACGCAAAAAGCTGGTTTCAACACGAAATGAGGACAATATTATGTTTTACGTACACTTTTGCGTATAAACAAATAATCTCTTTTTTACTAGCCTACTTTCTGCCACTCCTGAGCAAAGGCCTTCCATTTCTCTTGATGGTGTGCCTTTTCAAGCCAATTCACAAGGAAGCCATCCAAATAATCTCTTACCTTGTATTAACAGACAGTTATAAAGACCGCCAATAAATACAGGGTAAGCTTCCAGCTAACATAATTTATTACAGATTTAGGGTCAGTCAGTTCAAAACGCCAATAAGAATCATTTGTATGCGTAGGTAAGTCTAAGATAGCTCATTATTTGTTCCGATGATAGCAAAGTATCGACGTGCGGACATAATTTATATGACAGAACAATCCCTGGCCAGCTGCCAGCTGCCACTGAAGGGGAGTTGTGTATTCAAGACGTGCAAACAATCAACCTGTCGGCTCACAGATGTAAACACCCACAGCACAACAATTAATTTACTGTATGGCCTCAAAAAACGCCAAAAGAATGGCCATGTTGACAACATCAATACATTGCAAAAAGTCAGTAAGTAAGAGTTTTGGAAAATAATGGAAACGTATTTCTACTTTAGTTGAATTAATGCATATTTACAAAGATATAATACATCAAAATTCGAAAGGGGTTGTTCGTGACGTCAGTAAAAAGTAAAAACTGAGCCTGTAGCCAAACGGCAAGCGACAATCGTTAACGTTCAGCAGTCGCTAATACATTTTCAACTTTATACCCCAACACATAAAGTTGAAAGAAAAGACTGTTGAGCGATAGCGAACGAAATAAACGAAAACGATCTGTAATCTTTGATAGATTTTCAACTTTATGCAATGGGGTATAAAGTTGAATATGCGACTGCTGAACGTTAGCGATTGTCTTTTGCCGTTTGGCTATAGGGCCTGTACTTGCTTGTGACGTATCGGCAATGGCGAAGGCCGGTCAAAGCTAATTGTAGATGGCGCCACCATAGCTAAGTCCTAAACCGACCAATGAGGTAGTAGGGTACTATTTTGAAGTACCTATAAAATTTGAACCAATGACGATGCTTGGAACAAGCTACACTAGCGCCATTAGTTCCCCAGTTGCCATCCCCATTATTAAAGTGTCATATCTTCGTCAATTTTGGTTTACAAAACAAATTAAAAAATACGTGTCAAATATTTTTTGATAATCTAACTTTACACAATAATTAGATTTTTTAAGTAAAATAACCTATTTTGGACCTGTAGGTATACGATAGGACAAAGTAAAAAAAGTAGAAGGCTTTGGATCAACTCGCCAGTAATTAGTAACAACAAAAAGATTGTCAAGGATAACGGTGATTAAACCCCATACGCAAGTTAATTCATAGTCATGATTATTAATTAAAATTCCTTTAGCTTTAGGAAATAATTCACGGTCAGTAAATTAAATATTTTGCTCTTCTAATTAGTATGTAACAAGTATCCCACAAAGTAAAGTTTTCTTCAATTTAAGTTTGTTCCTAATGAAGTTGTGGAAATACAAACAGTGCAATGAATGACTGAACAAAACCTGAGATCCTTTTGTGAATGTTTTATATTCGTCGGACCAAAAAGGGAACAAACAAAGCTGCTATCATTACATGCTCATTACAAAGAATAAGGGTGATGCCTAGGTTGATGACTAAAACTTTCATTCACGACGAACATCACGTTTCACTTTGTAATAACGAGCACAATGGCCCGACTTTATGGAACCATAACACATATCTATAACTACTGCCTAAAAGTTGGAAAATATGAAATAGTATAGATTCAGTTACTTACAGATATTGAGTTTATAATAGGCATGTTTACAACATCAATAAATTTCAAATATTTAGTATTAGTCCGTTAACAAATGTTTAAAAAAATATTGGACATATATTTTTTCTTTTGTTGAAACAATGAATATTTACAAAAATACAACGCATCAAATTCCAGTTTTGGAATGAGGGCTCATATCGTTCACAACAGCAAGTGAAAACAATACCTGCTTGCACAAACTACATAGAGATACTACGCATCCTGCTTGTAACGTTTACCTGATGGCGAAGTTTTGTCAAATTTAAAAGTGCCTGCTGAATTTTCTTCAATATTGTTTTATGTAACAAAAAAAAATACGAGTCTAATATTTTCTTATCAGTGACTTATTATTATATTTTCAATCAAATACCCTATTTACACAATATATCAAGTGGTTATAAAACACCGATGAGTTCATTGAAAATGTAGTGCAACAGATTTCGAGAAAGTTGATTCTTGCATTTAAAATTTGCATTTTGGGGCCATTTTGCGGCCATTTTGCCATTTGGCTCATTGTATACCTAAATCAATAACTTGCTAAGCCGGATTCAAGTACAGCAGTACTTCGCCCACATCACCACGCGTCATCGTCAAGACCGAGTTCAAAAATGCATAAGCATTTAATATTACTTATACATATTATAAGCAAGTGATATTGTAGCTTTATATTGGAAAAAGCCCAGTTTTGAGCTTATTTATTTATTTAACTATTTGAATGCACGACACACGATAGCAACTGCGTTTCCTATAATTTTCCACGGGCTCTTCGTTTTCTTAATACTGAGGCTACGTAAGTAGGTAACCGCTTTGTAAAATGTAAATTACCGAATAAGTAGGTATTTCTCAAGTTTACAATTTTACTAAGTATTTGTAAGGCCTATCACAAGATTTCCCTATTTTACCTACAGCGTAGGTACTTGAAGTATTTACAGCGTTTATTGTATGGAAAATGAAAAGGCATCTCAGCGTTCTTTCCATCAAATTACTAAAGAATTTTGAAGTGGGCATGGATGGCTATATCCAAAACTATTATGAGAAATATTGAAAGTCTAGAGACTTTATCCACCTACGCCCAGTTTGAAAATTCACCCTGTTTAAGAACTTGGATATAGAAGATGACATTAAATATGATAAATGTGCTTCTTAGTCTAAATAAAACAGACAATTGAGTAAAACATTGAATTATGGCTTCGGTTGCGTATGTGGGCACCTGGTTAACGTAAACCGATATTTTTATATGCGATCATAAATTACTCGTGATGTACAACTGAACAACATGGGATTTAGCTCGATCGTTTTCCACAAGCGTAGAACAGAGCTTTGTTTACATTATAAACATATTACAAACTTCAAAGGCAGCGTGTGTATCAGTATGTCATTGAAAATAGCATATCCGATTTGAAGATAGGATGATCGAGCGAGTAACTGGCTTTATTATATCCACAAATAAATATGGAGCGTTTGAACTGTGTAGAAATATTTACTGCAAGGAGACTGATATACTAGACAAGCAACTGTCTTTAGCTAGAAGTTTTCTAATTTGTAAATCACCGACTTTTGTAACAAAGGAGGTCTTCTGTTCGATCTGTATGTTTTTCCGCGATTCTGAGGCGTTTGGCTGAGCCGGTTTTTATGCGATTTTCAGAAAAAGGGTACGTTATATTCCAAATAACTTTCGGAAGTCGATGGCAAAAGTCAACGAAATAAAAACAAAACCAACGACTTCCGGAAGAAAACTTTTTGTGTTAAGTCTTTGAAAACGGTTCTATTTAAAATTCAACAAAAATACTAACGAATATTCGGTGTTTTTAAAAATCCGCCATCCAAGAAAGCAATAACGGATCCATGCGGACAACGTCACGGGGTATACTAAAACCTTCTCCAAAATGTAACAAACCATTTTCTTAAAACCGCATGAAAATCGGTTAACCTACTAAATGAAAGATAAACGTGGACAAACATACATACAGGTCGAACAGAGAACCACTTTTTTTTAAAGTCGTTTTTTTAAAGATAGTTTTTAGTATTTTCTATTCTGTGCCTTTCTGAACTTTGTCCCTTAACTATCCAGTCATGACATAGTTTTTAACTGTTATGTTTGTATGTTTTCAGCGCTATAAGATCCATTAAGATGTTATTTTTGGCTAACGTCGTTCGCGGACATATTATGATAGATGTACTATCTTGCCAAGAGCTTTCATTTGATACTCAGTTTCCTGAGTTTCAATAAAAAAAGAGTTAATAGTTTATGACGGTATATTAAGACGGTAAACATGCTTCTTCTTAAAAGGTCACTTTAACAATATCATATTAACAGTCCTACGAAAAATCGTAAAATTATCACTAATCTGACAAGGCGAGTCACTTATGGAGGAATATGTTTTTCATCAATTTAGGGCTACCTACTCCATTTGTTAAGGCATTCATAATACGTGTCAAAAAACCGGCCAAGTGGCAAGCCGGCGTGTCGGGCCACGCACAGTGTAGGGTTCCGTAGTTGCCCATCAAAATACTTATGCGAACTAACTAAACTGATTCGCTGAATTTAATTTTAAAAAGAAGAATTTTCAAAATCGGTCCAGGAGTCTTTGAGAAATCGGGGAAAATACATAAGAATAAAGATTACGACGAATTTAGATTAGAACCTCCTCCTTTTTTTGAATTTAGTTAAAAATAGTTGACGATAAAAACCTACATATCCCCAAAAAACATACCTATAAAAGCTGTAAAAATAAAATTGACAAACTTACATTTGCAGTTGTCTCCGATACATTTTGTTTAGAAAATATGATGTCCAAGTACATTTTATAAGTTGGTCGACTATTACTCGTAAAGTTGTAAAGCCTACTTAGTCATGATAATTTTCTTTTAAACTTCGTTATATATACTACTATTGTGAATTTTTTCACACCCCCAAACATAACCGTTTAGCTGGTAGAGGGGGGGGACACTCGAATCGAGCAAAATTTAGCACTTTAAAGCTTAATATTTCACAAACGAATTTTTTTATCAAAAAATTGTTAATGGAAACTATCATTATTTTTAAAAGACCTATTTCATGATACCCCACACTAAGGGGTACGCGAGAAAAAAAAAATCCTCACTTTACGTGTAAGTACTGGAGGTACCCTAAAAAAAAATATTTTACGAGATTTTATTTTACCACTTTTTTGGCACAACAAATCCGTATATTTACACCAAATTACAGCTCTCTAGTACTGTGCGTCTCTGAGCTAAACTGCGGACAGACGGACGGACGGACGGACGGACGGACATGGCGAAACTATAAGGGTTCCTTGTTGACTACGGAACCCTAAAAATCGTAAAATAATCACTAAACTTACCTACAAGGCCAGTCACTTGTAGAAGTTAGACCCGATATGCAATTTAAGGAAGAACATATTTTCATCATTATAGGACTACCTCCTTCATTTGTGAAGGAATTCATAATACGTATCACGAAACATACGCCTGCATAAATGTATTAACTTCTGAACGTCTATATGTGCTTATTATGGCCCAATTTATATAGGATAGGAACTTAAGATGCCATTGTTTCTTAAAAACAAACGGCGATTAAAAAAGTCAATATGGAAGTACATTACAATCGTTATGATAGAATCATTATGTTAAGCATAAAAGATAAGACGGTCAAATGTTAAATAACGAACGGGTAATTATTTCGACAAACATTCCAATAACTGATGAGTTACCAAAGATAACAGTGAAATAGTTAGCTACATGTGAAGCGAGGTCAGACCGTATGATTACTTACAGGGAAACCATTCAGAATACTAATAAATTAGTCAGTTCGGAGGCCTGCCGCCCAAATTACACATCGTGTATTTCTATTTTACGTGTATTTCTGCCTAAAGCAATTAAGTATTTAGGTAAGTAGGTTCATCGTAAGCAAAGTAGAATGATTTGATTAGCTATTACAGAGGCTTGCAGAGCAGCGGCAGAGCTGTTCGGGATCAGGAACATAAAATCGGTATAAAAAGTACTCTATGTGTTAATCTAGGTTATAAACTGAGTGTGCACCTAATTCCATCCAAATCTATCCAGTAGTTTTTGCGCGAAAGAATAACAAACATCCATACATTCTCACAAACTTTGGCATTAACAATATTATTATGTAAGATTCTGGGAAAAACAAAGGCGAAGTTTTTGACATTTAATAACAAATCATTTGGAAATACGAAATACTTATAAAGTTATCGTTACTGAGAAACGACCATTAACCAACCGAGTAGAGCTACGCCCTTGATTTCCTTCACCTTTAGAAAACTTATTTCCCCAAGACAAAGTAGTTATGTGAGGCTATTCATTGTCCAGTCGAGCGCACACTGTATAATGGGCTGCCTATTTATAATGGCTTCAGAGGCTCAGGCATTCAGTGGACATGGAGGACGCCGGCATCGCTCCATTTAACACACGCGCATGCTTCACGTCCAGTCACCAGCCCGGGCCGAAGACACGCCGGATGGGGCCGACCACAACTAATCATCACCTTTATTAATAACAAACTTCAACTCTTCCACAACATGCTCCCCTCGCCTTTCATCAAAATATAAACAAGCGTCAATCATTCGAGCCATATTTTGTAACACTGGCCTTATTTTCTGCATAATAATCTGATAGGTAAAACACATCATTTTGTTAATAACTACTGCGATCGTTTGCCCTACTAGGTAAATTAGTGAGAAATCGAATTCTATTTAGTTATTTGCCTCCTAATTTCTCATGGGGTTTTCCAAAACCAGCTCCCCAATTATTAAGTTCCAATCCTCAAGAGAATCCGCGTTTGGGATGGACAATGGCAGCCGTCAGACGTTATGTACCTAATTTATATATTGTTGTATATAAACAAAAGTAAATAGGAGCATTGCGTATCATCCGTGTCCTTCAATTATGACGTGTAGCTGCTATTATTATTGAATAGCCAATATTTGTCGCGTCTAACTCGATAATGGTTCTCATCGTGGCTGGCGCGCCGGTAGCAGGGCACTCGGGCAGGCCAGATTCACGAGCGATCAAGATATACACTTTCTAAGATCCACATGTGAGTATGCATAGGTTTTCCTTGTAAGAAATTTGGAATCCTTATATACTTAGAAGCGATTTACCTCCCACATAATGCTTAGAACATAAGTACAAGGAGCCACTCACCGTAGGCAGTAGTACCGAAGATTCTGAGCCGCCGACCATTATTGCCTTTTTTTTAACACAAGTTATGATAGACAACCACTATTTACATTTATTATCCATTCAATAAATATTTTCATAACTACAGATAGGTAATTACACAACAACAACACTTCGATTAGTATCTACCTGGTATTTATGAATGACAACTTGTCACCTGTAACATTTAACATTTATCTACACATCAATTACACATTCCGTGGGTGTACTTATTAATCACACGAAAGCAGATGTCCAGATATGTTCCATGATTCTTTTATAAGATGCCGGAATAAACGAGCGAATATTATATTTCTGACATAATTATGTAACGAGATCCAAACACTTGTAATTAAAAAAAATGTGCTGATACTGAATCAAGGTTTTTGAGTGATTGCGATTTATATTTTCAGTGAAATTTACGGATGGTACGGTGTTCAAACATGAGTGTTTGCGCGCGCCCTGGAATCGACCGGGCGTCCCGCCGCGCCACTGAGGCATCTCGCGAGGCTCCCGGCCGCGGCCGCGCGCGCATGCGTGTCCCGCGCCGCCCACGCCGCGCGCCGCCCGCCGCCGCGCGCCGTGCATGCCGCGCCCGCCGCCGCGCCGCCGCGCGCCTGCCCCACACGCGCAGCAATGAGCAGCGTGCGTGCTGATATCAACGAGCACTCGGCTGCCGCGACACGCTTCTCAATAAGTGGTCAGTGATAGGACTAGAATCAGAAATATGACGTCACCAGTTCGCACTGGACAACCACTATGCAAACGCGTGTTTTCTGTTGAATGTCATTACCACTACGGGAAAGCGTACGGTATGCTTAGAGCGGTGTGTAACCAATAGATCGGATCAGGCGTCGGGTTACGAATACCGTCCGTAACCTGCGACATTATCCGTGTATCTTATTACCACTGCATAATGACTTATGTATAAAATCAGACCATAATATCATACCTAGAAAAGATTCAGTGTAGAGCTGCCTCCTAACTTTGTTTCTTGCATGATTCGCAGGAAAAGCTGCGTAGAGCACTGCTTCCTCCTTCTCCTTCTGTTTCGTGGTAAGTGACTGGGTGTTGCTAAAGGTGGTTTTTACGCTATTAAAAACCATTTTTAGAAACACCAGTCACTTAGTTTTGTTTGCCCCGAGCTTAAAGCTAAATATTTAAAGTTACGCGATAAACACCACACTGTCATACATAGCATTCATACAACTTTTCATATAAAGTTAATTAGTTTTGAGCAAAGGGTTCAGGAACCTTCCTGTGAAACAATAAAAATTCATGTAACCATAAAAAGCGCCTGTATTTCATGAAACTGTACAAATCCGGAAGTAACATTGGAAAGTTAAAGTTAAGAGTAGCGTAATTAAATGCTTGAACCATAGGCAAGTATGATGATTGATGAATGTAAAGATAAGAGAAAAAAAATCTTAACAGTATTTAGGTCTCTAAAATCA
The DNA here is from genome assembly GCA_036375495.1 of Agrotis segetum. Taxonomy (NCBI): domain Eukaryota; kingdom Metazoa; phylum Arthropoda; class Insecta; order Lepidoptera; family Noctuidae; genus Agrotis; species Agrotis segetum. The sequence goes on along the minus strand of JAQSVV010000263.1, from coordinate 2,015,441 downwards.
CATGCTTATATACGTATTTCAAACTTCAATCTAAACATGGCCTAAATAAATTTACCTACAAACTAATTCAACAATTAATTACATGCCGTTAACAAATATTTCCACAAAGAAATGTACACGAGTTAACACGAGCACAGTCAGAGCACTCCGTAGTGTCACTCACGCGCACTGCTACAAGCACACGATGCGCTCGGTGAAGGCGCCGATGATGGTCATGTCGCCGGCGAGCGCGGCGCGCATCACCTGCGGCGCCACGCTGTCGCGCACCCGCAGCGTGAACTGTCGCCGCGCCGGCGCCGACAGCGCGCCGCCTGCCGCGCTCAGCACGCGCGCGCGCCCCGCCGCGTCCAGCGGCGCGCCCTCCGCGCTGCTGCCCAGGACTGTGCGGATACACAGCGCCCGACAGGCTTCCCTCTCTGCGTCGTGAAGCTCCCGAGCCGCTATTTCAAACGTCCTTCGCGTATCGACACCACCGAGCGATGAACTCCCGTAAGGTACACCTTCTTCATGCGCCTTGATTGCTCCAGCACGCAAAATAGCCGGCAGCAAAAGTTCTGCGACAGAACTAACAGTTCTCGACCTAAGAAAATGTAAGACCTGCTCGGCCTCGCGAGTCTCGTCGAACAGTCTCCGCTGCCGGGCTGCCGGCACCGGGCGCGCCACGCTCCAGGCCTCCGCCCAGGCGTTACCTGGTAACAACATGCGATCCCCTAGGGCTCCGCCACCGTCTGGCTTCCAGTCCCGCGGCGAGTACCAACGCACAAAGTCGCACAGCTCTGCGCCAGGGTTGGCTGCTTTAAACGCCTCCATATCCGACAAAAGTGAAGCACTCATCATTCTTGCTCGGAGCTCGGACGCTTTAGCATCATCTCCGAGTCTCACCATTAATTCTGCGTCCTCTTCTAACTGGTCTTCAGTTTTTGGTGCAGGGTCCTACATTTCAAAAAGAAATTATATACGCCAGTCATAAATTATGCATGTACATTTAATTATGGATACATAGCAGGTAAAAAAAATGCTAATAAAATATCAAGAACCATTTATATCGATTAGTTCTGATGAACTTTCTATTTGATAACATCTTTGGTAAAATAAATTTTGGATTTATAAACAGTCGACATGTACGAGTACATATAGCAGATTAAACTTCTGACACACTAAAAATTATACACACCTGTGTACGGGGAATATACAGAGGTGCCCCATTCTTCATGACAGCATCACCAAACCGACTGAGTCTGCCAACTGGTCTGTCCCAAGGCAGTTGTTCTTCATTTTCTCCCTCGGAGCAGTCAAAGAACTCATCATCGGAAGAGTTGCCAGTTAGACTGCTGGTGCCTTCCTGAGCACGATTGATGCAACAATTGAGGAGTTGCAATTTTTGATGGAGTAAGCAAGTGCGCGCGTTTGGTGCTCCTTCAGCAACTCTGTAGACAAGGAAACTTAACGATATTAACCAGTTACGTAGTGAGTTAAAATTAAAAATAAAACACACAAGTGCTACAAAAAAACCCTACGAAACGGAAGAGACTTAGATTTCAAATGCATGACTCCATATCCAAAGTTACATTTTTTTTTGTCTACAACCTTTGCTACAACTCTGTTATTGCGATTCGATTACCAGTTACGTACCTAATAGCGTTAGGTCCCATTTTATTTAGGTAATCATAAAATGAGTCCTCCCGCCGCGGTGGAGTGGACGGGACTGTCGATTTCTTCTGACTAAAATCAACCGTATTACTTCAATTGCCATTTACGTTCAAGGGTCACGGGAACCCGTTCTGCCAGTCTCGCGAAGCATTCAAGTCCGTGATGTGAAAAGAAGGAAAACCTCCCTTGTTTTATTTTTCACCTTTACTAGACCGCTAAACCTATTAAGTAACTAAATTGGCCTGTCAATCAAGAAAAAAGTGAATACTGAAATTCAGTAGAGTCAATACTAAATGTTTAGGTAAGTGTTGGCAGTGACATCAATGGTCGATAACAATATCAGGTCAAAGCTGTACGTGTTACTAAATAAGGATTTCTCATAAAGTGTTATTTTATTACCACAGAAATGAACTCATAATAATGACGGACTTCAAGCTGTGATCATGTATTTGTTGACAGAACAAGCTACATTCATTTAAAACTTTGATACTAACTAAGAAATATAAAGTCAATCAGTTGATTCTGTTCGTTTAAACTCCGCTCCTTCAGAAGCACAAAACAAAACTGGTAAAACCAATAAGCAGAATTTGTTGCAAAGTGATGTTACGAGTATACTATCATATCCTAATTAATCTAGGTTATCATGTTATTACCTTATCAAAAAGGTAGCTTTAATATAAGGATATGGATATGACAGCACTAGTGCAATATAAGTACATACTGACATGGAACACAGCTTTTACCAGTTTGCAGCATCATTAGTAGCTTCATGATACTTCTTATAATAGTCTTTCCAATTCATTAAACACCGAGTGTCACGTAGCTATGCCAACATGTTTCAACTTTCACTTAAAACGCAATTTTAAATAGGTAGATGAATCGACTTCCTCAAAAAGAAAGCAAAATATGAATCATTCGAGATACTGAACGTTTACGCGTAACACACGGAACATGTATTTTCTCTTTCGCGTATGCAAATCCTCAAGTGTAGCGCAACCGCAGCACAATTAACTTAAGTGCGAGGGCATGTTCACTTGCTGCGATATTGTTACGAGCGCCGGCGAGCGCACCTGAGGCTATCCGACGGAATCAGAACGATTTAGTCTCCATTTGTGTGCCACGACCCAGAATCAACGGGAACTAAAGTAAACGCGCGAACGCTCTCGGAACCGTTATCACATTGAATTACAAATGTGTTGCTGTGTGGCGAGCAGAAGGCGAGTGCCGTCTCTGAGGCCGCGGCTCTAAGATGCTCGACGTGTAATCGGTCGCTGAACCGTTTGTTTACCGGAGCCGGTGCGGCAGCCCGCAGCAGCCACTAGGTGTAGGTCAGGAAGCGCTGGAGGGGGCCTAGCGCGGCCACCAGTCCGACGCCGACGACAGCCGCGCGCGCATCCCCCGCGCAGACATGGACCTGCACTGGTCAACTTGGCAATAACCGGTTGCTGACACCGAAAGTGAGAGAGTTCCCATTGTTGTGATCCAAGGATGAAACCCACCGGTGATTGATAAAATAAATAAAAGAGAAACACAGTGACAGTGCTAGAACCAAGTGCGATCAGCTTCTATCAATCATAGGATTATTTGCCCCGTCATCGAGATTTTTCCACAAGATGGTAAGTTTGATGAGAACAAAATTTATATGAGCACAAGAATTTTCTATCGATGCCGGGCAATAAAACCAGCCGGTGTGTAAAGCGTGACAGAAAATTGTCTCGCCGCGTACGTTGACCCACTTGTGATGAATCAAGCGTACGTTCGTAAAGCAACCGGCATTTTAACGTGTAACTTATAGTACGTTTTTTTAAACGGCATCCACTTATAAATTAATTATATATTAATTATGTGCACTGTTTAAACAAAGTAATGCCAGTGCACCGGATCAGAAACTGTAGAGTTGGAAATACACAAGAAGAGGCGATGCTACAACAAATCTAACGGATTCTACTTTATTGTATTATTCTGATATCTATATGCGGTCTTAAATCTCGTGCTATGAATAATTTATTTTAAAGTCTATGTTAATATTGTGATGAACCGACTTATAAAACCTGGGTAGTTCACTGTTGTTATGAATAACAACAACTTGCTGTAGTTTAACACAGACTTCTTCCAATATCCCAGTATCCCATCACCACAATGGGATGCGAGCTTATGCGGAGACACTTTGACGATCATACAAATATACCTACATATACTGCAAAGCATGCAATGTATGTATGTCATCATAATGAGTCTCGAGAGACGCATCGTGACTGCCAGACACACGTGTGACTATGTCAAACGCGCACTTTCTCTAATCCGTACTTTTTGATATTTTTGAAACTCAGTGTGACATAGCGTTAAAAGCTCTTTCCAAAGAATCGTTTCGTTTTATAAAGCGATTTCGATAAGAAACCGTCGGCTCTAAGCAGTCAGTTTAGCCCGTTTAATAGTTAACTCTGGTTGTTTGTTTACTTGACAAAGTTTTCTTATGTGCCGGCTTAATAGTGTATTTGTAGAGGCGGCGACGGTGGGGCGATCACCCTGCGGCGACAGGGAGGCCCGGCCCCAGCGCCCAGCTCCATCTAAGTCAGTTCCGGACTTTCGACTTCGATAATAGCCACCCTGTTTACTTTTACCTATCTAACCGTGATGTTTCTCTTCTGAGAGAAATCAAAATAAAACACTTCGATCTTAATAATATGGAGATTTGATCACGACGTGCCGCGACCGGGACTAACAAAAGATGATTAGACTCGCCTGTACACAAACTCTTCTCTTCATTATTCATGTAATCAAAACTTTTCAGTTCAGACAAATACTAAAATAAACGTGAAATTGGAAGCATTGTTGATGTTGTGGACAACAATGACTTGTGTGATTACATGAAAATTACTAGATACCAAATTCTATAATACAATCTGTATGTATATGAAAGAAGACACTGACTGCCTGACTTACTGATCGCTGTGCGTTAAACGATCAGTAAGTCAGGCAGTCAGTGTCTTCCCGTTCACCCGTTCTTGTTCATACTTACGTTATTTCAGGAAATAAAGTAAGTATGTACAAGAACGGGTTTTAGGAAAGTCATCCCCTCAGGGAGATAAACATGGGATGAATTTTTTAATGAAAATGAATTTGAATGAAGGATTGTAAAACTATCAACAAAATTGATATGTGTTTCAAGATTTTTGGAAATTCCAACCCTAAAGGGGTAATTGAAAACCGTAGGGGTAAGTACGAAACCCTGACTGAAAGGCTCCAGAAGTTTTTTTTTATTTTTATTGAATTTATTCCGCGGTCCTATTAAATTGCATTTATAAATAAACCTATAGAAACAGTACGTATTAAAAAAGAAAAAATACTAATCGCTTGAGCGGGTTCGGCCTATTGTCATATTGTGTGGTGTTGTCGCCCACCGCCCGCCTCTCTCGGTCTGAGATGAAACGTTATCGATATACGATCATCGGTGAATTTTATACCCAGATATTACGATATAAAGATAGAAAACCGCACACTCTATTTTCTCTTCATTTACGAGTCATATTTATTTTTACAGTTACGATCATGTTGCTTCTTTAATATAAAACTTGAGGTAATATTAAATGATCTTCATTGCTTGTAGACTCCAGCAAGAAAATGCTCGCACAAAGCCTTTGGCCTACTTTCACTGAAAACAACCACTATTATTATAAGGTAGTTTTATAATAAAGTGTGCTGTTATAATGGGCTTTCTTTAAAACATAATCAGTCTATAATTTGCCCACTGTTGGGACACAGGCACCTCCGGCAGTGAGAGGGAGTGGACTTCACTTCCACCGGTTCAGTTCGGTTTGGTAGATATCACGAATTCGACTTCTTTTATTCTAGGTGTACTGGCTAGGATAACTCCAGTACCTATCAGACATCTACTAAGAGTCGCTTTAAAGAAAAATATAAAGGGTATTATTTTCATATCATATCTGAGTAAAGTGACGTTAGTTACAAAGTTGAACTATAAATTCCGGTCGGTAAATTGTAACAAGTGGCAGGTACATGCAGTCCTGCAGCCGGCACCTAATTTTCACCGGGGACGTAGGGTGCGCGGCGCGACTGGTGTTACCCGTGAAATTCAGTACCCAATTAATTAGCAGCTCCTAGCTCGCATCGCGCTTTGGGAACACGTTTTAATTGCCTCTCGCGCACCGACGGACACACATAAAAGATGCCCATAAACTTAATAATTAACAAACTTGTGTTTAGTGAATACTCACACTTTTATTGAATATTATTTTAGCCTCGGAAAATATTTATTACTTTAGTCGTAAATCTAAAATAAGCGACGAGTTAAAAGCTTTTATTTATAGCGTACGGAGTAGACGAAACGTCCCACGAGAGTCCATTTCATGGTCCACGCTTTCCTCATAACATATGCATTCCTCCCGTGCCCTTCAAGGCTTCAGACGCAAAATTGAGTGCTCTCATTAAATTTTCTGGTTACGCAGTATAATAACTCATACATATTGAAGTGTTGTAAACTAGCTACGCGCACTAGGCTGCGCAGTTCATATTACAATGCGGATAAAATTGGAAGCCAGAATGGATAACCGAAAAACATTCTACTTTAATAAAATAAACCTTTATCGGTTTATCGGCTAGGTTCATCTGTAAAGTTGTTTTGTTACATGATACAGCTCGAAATGACATTGAGTAACCTTGAGCATAATAGCGTCTAAACACGGATTTTGTTTTTCTGATAGTTTTCACCCACGAGTGGACAAAAAGTCTACGATGAGGAAGCTGAGACAATAGGCGGAGTAACTGTGTCGCAGGTTAGTTGTCGTCCGTGGGAGACGCGGAGTACTTGCACCTTGATTGTCTACAGACATACGAGTCGCTGCACTTGCACCTCATTGCATGCAAACAAACTATTTACAATCTGCATAGAAATTAACAGAGATAAAAAAGTTAAATAATGATATTCGTAGCAGGCGCGTAGCACTCGTAGCTCGTAGCGCCTTCATTTTGACAGAATAGATGTATGTTTAAAAACTTGATTTCAAAATAATTACAGTTTTTAGTGGTGCTTAAGAAAAATACCTATTAGCTGCCTATTAGTTAAAAAATATCATTTGAATCTTCGTGATAAAAAATCAAGATTAAAGAGCATGAACACAATTTTAGTTGAAAAGGCGTAAAAAACTTAAACTGGTTTATGGGGCTATAGGAATATTATATTTTTTATAGTATACGCGTGTACTATAAAAGTGGTAATATCTTCATTCATTTATTTAATCAGAAGATTAATGATAGAAAGTTTTACCATAACTGCCGCATAGTAAACATTGGAGTCAGATATTAAAGATTTAACAGTTTAGTAGTCGCCATTCAAGATGAAGAAAGTGACACACATTTAAACGCTTTGTAAATTCGTGAAAAAGTAATGAAATAAATACAAATAATGGCTAATGATCACTATAAAAGACTATACCACTCGAGAGATATTATACAGGGTCTCCAGGGGAAGCGTAGATAAAATTGAACGAAGCATGGGAGACTTTACGTGTTCAAATAGTGAAAGTTGACAACACATTAGAGAAACTACCTTAAGGCATAGATTTCCATGGTCAACGGCGCGGTGTGTTCCACGCGCGCCTCAAAGAGTGGCAGCAATATGACGGGGCTCCTCTATAGACGGCCAAAGCCTACCGAGGTCGGGACTAACAAATTACCGTAAACCCGGAACGTAAAGGCTATTGAAGGACACCGTGGATTTTAGTCAGTACGAGTCTGACAGTCCCTCCTGGTCCGGGGTGGGAGGACTCATATCATGATAAAAAAAGGCATAATTTCCATAGATTCTTTGGAGGTATTTATCACTAGGATATTCCAATTATTTTTAAAGCTTATGCCATGCCTATGCCATTTGATGAACACGAAAACTGGTCATAACTTTTGAACCGTACAAAATAGCACCGTGTGCCTCATAACATATACCTATAAACTGGAGTTAATGTACCTATTGTTTATATTAAAAATATGTATTAGGTGTGTCCTTCGCCAGGTACTCGTTTCCATGTAAAACTATGACAAAAGAAAGTAGCGGATCTTTCCAGCAAGCATATTTACAAGTACATACCTAGATCAAGTTTGATTTGTAAAGGCTCCTTCCTAACGACCCTTTTGTACAAAAGCTACTCGTGTTTATCAGATCATTCGCACTAGCGATTTCCCAATACACATACAATATATAATGTTGCTAACTATGTCTCTTCCTTTACCGTTTTTGTTGTGATTGCCATCGTCGTATAGATACTAACTTATGTGTTGTCCATGGATATCTAAAGGTCTGTGGTGAGTGTGAACCTCGTTGTACCCGTATGATTACAATGACATCTGCAGGTTTGCGGTGTTGCATATACACATAAATAGGGATGCTCTCCGACGGAGACAAATATCTGCTGTTTTCTTAAAAGGAATACTATATTTTCTATTAGTTACTTCTGAGAATAATTTTAAGTATTGAAAGTAAACACTAAATACACAAATTGCACATATATTTTATTTAAATAAAAAGTAAGACTGTAAGAATTTTCCTCTATTAACAACCTTACGCTATTGGCAATTACTTCAGATAAACATTACAATATTCATAATTCTAGTTAAATAGCTGTTGGTTCATAAATAAAACGACTTAACCAACAGTATTACAAACGGAAAATACATAGATGTTCATCTTTGAATGTCATGACTCATGACATATGAACCCGGAGTGCACAGCAGACGCTGCATGCCGCATCCGGGCAGCGCAAATACAAATACGGCTGCACTACACAACACTACCTTTTTATCATCGAATGAGTTCTCCTACCCAGGGCGGGACGGGAGAGACTGTCAACCTAGTACTGATTAAAATCGTCGGTGTCCTTCAATTGCATTTTACGTTCCGGGTTACGTATACCTGATAAGGCAGTCTTTGGCCTGTGACCCTGGCAAGCTTTGGCCCGTCAGATTGCTGACAGCTTTCAGGTGCGCGTGGTACACGACGCACCGTCGACTCGGGCATGGTCCATAATCGGTCGGCAAGTCATCCATTACACGTCTTTCGCATGCCCGCGCACAACAGACCGCTGTGTTGCAGGCGGGTTTATACAGACTATAACTGCATTAAGCCATCCACGAAATACTACAGCACACACTATGGATGTCTGTGTTGCACGCGCGTTTGTATTTACGCCACCCGGCAGGAGCGAGGCTACGAGGCCAAACCGGATTAGCTACTCTTCGTTGCTCCGTCAGCTAACCGAATAACTAAAAACAGAATATCTAAGTATTCGCATCGCGTCCAATTTGTTGGTTGTTGTCCTCCGACTGGTAGCTATGAACCTGACGGTCATAATAATGATGTTATCACAACATTAGTAGTCAGACACGCATTGAGCTGATTCAACTGTTTAAATCGTGTTGCTGCTGGTGTAATAAACTGTAACACCTGATATAATAAAAAGGTTCCTTTACATATTTTTATATAATTATTTTCTGATTATTTTCTTATAGTATTCTTAGTAGTATTGCTGCGTCTAATATCACCCTAAGGTAAGGTAGACTGGAATGAAATGACCAAGGCATTAAATCCGCCATTGCATTGTTTTATGCATGTAAATACAAGAAGTTTTAAATAAATAAACAATCGGAAAACATCGCATTATTTTTAACTGCTAAGGGAGAATTACTTTACGTGATTTTAATTGGGTAATATTTACCCAGATTGACTGAAAGACGACAGTCATAACATTATTTAGTTTGCTAGACAAATTACCGTTACCCAAGTAACACACAAGCGGTATATAAGTACACATTTGTAAAACTATACGGTTTAAAAATGAATATTCTTTGTATAAGAGCCTTAGAAATAGCTAAATGTTGTATTAGGTTGAGTTTGGACTCGTAAAATTCTTAATGCTTAATAGGTCCTGTATATTGCACTTTATTTCTTTAAACTTAATAATTAAGATATGTTAGACAATTATACAAACATTATTAAGTATTACGCGTTCTATGTATTGGTAAGCTGAAGAAAAGTCCCTATGAAAGCATTTATCTGAATAATCATAATCAGTATTGCTATTATTCAATCATTACTAAGCTAGTAGCGTTTGTTTCAGCTGTTTGCTGCATAACTTAAAACAATCTGAATAAAGGTATAAGATAATGCTGTTTTACAGCTTGATACTGAATAATTGTAAAGTGAACTTTATTAGTCCCTACTGAAGCATGTACCTGAATAATCTTATCAGACTTGCTAATATTCAATAATTACTAAGCTAGTAGCATTTGATTCAGCTGATTGCTGACTAATGTATTACAATCTGACTAAAGCTATTAGATAATGCTGTCGTACAGTTTTATACTGAACTAGTGTTTGCCCGCGGCTTCGCTTGCGTTATTTTAGAATTTGAGAAACAATACGGATCGTGTGGCGCCATCTGGAAAATGAACGTAGGTAATTGTTTTCTCGGCAACAGCTCTCTTCTGTTATTCGGGATGTAAGATACCTTATATCCGTGTCTATAGTCCTGACAACGTATATGCAAAATTTTGGGACGATCGATTCAGTAGGTAGTAATGCGTGAAAAGGTAAAAAACAAACATACTTGCATTTTTATTATTAGTTTAGATCAATAATGTTATATCTAGGTACATAGTTTGCATAGGAAACGTCCTTATTTGAGCGACATTAATTTCAAAGAACCGTGTTTATTTTAAACATTAGACTATCATTTTTGGGTTGATTTACAGTATCGCTGCAAATTGAACGTACGATAGCATTGCTCTTCTCCCTTGCATTCCGCGTGATACCTAAAAAATAACGAATTATCTGACTCGATGAGTACAACTAATCTATGCACTGGTTTGAACACCAATTCAAAACATAAATAAACACAATTTTTTCTAATCTTTAAAATTCCACACCTCGAAACAATTACAATTTAAAAAAATATCCAACTTACTACCTACAATTTAAATCAGTGTAGATTTATATCCTAGAAAACTATTGAAAAAAAAATAGTAATAATTTAAAATCGCGAATAATATTGAAATAAAAGTATACACATTTTTTTTAATTATTTGAAACTCTCAGGACAAATATAAGAAACTCAAAAAGTGAAAAAAAGAAACAGCGAGATTTGATCCAGAGACCCCTTGCACGAAAGTCAAGCAGGATACCAACCAGACTGGCTAGTACGCTGACAGTGTTTTCAAATAGCGGTTCTTATACAAATGTCAACAATGACTGAAAATCAACATAATTATAAAATTGCTAATCCCCCAAAGGGAATAGCGTAATTATACATATCCTATTAATAGAAGAGCAGTTTAAGGAATATTTGGGGAAAAATTGACTAAATAATATCCAGTGGTTTAGCTTCCAACTAAAAACAAACAGATAAAAACAACAAAATTTAAAATTGCTTATCTCCCAGGAAAAATAGCGTAATGATACATAGCCTATCAACAGAAGCATATTATTAGGAATATTTGAGGAAAATTTGATTGACAACTTTACAGTAGTTTAAGAGATAGATCAAATCAAAAAAACATAAAAAATTTCGAAAGAAAAAAAAAGTTGATTTGGCATCAGAATCGATCCCTTATCTCGAAAAAAATACAAAAAGAAAAAAATATTCAATGTACAGGAATGACAGCTCTACGATTTTATTATATGTAAAGATAATTGTACGTTGAAATAATTATTAAGGCTCTTATTCAAATTAAAGAAACACAGTTACGTTATATCAGCAAATAGCTTAATATCAGGTTTGTTAAAATCATTTATAAGCTATATTTTTCATGTTGTTTACATCAAGATGGGGCAAAAATCTTGGAAACAAAAGAAACGGTAACATTAAAAGAAAATAATAGAATATTTGAGAATCAATTGTAGGAAACGTTCAAGATTAATAATACGAGTAGTATGAAAAAAATTACGGAGTACCAGCCAGCATGAGTTGCTGTCGTGCAATGAAGGGGATTCCGTACATTAAATAAATCAAACAGATTGTTTTTATTTCCCAATTGCCTACGATACGAATGTTGAAGTGACTGCTGTGGCTGAAGAGCGCAAAAAACGTGGCCGCCGCCTATGATGCGCGCTTCAGCCACAGCACTCACTTCTAGATTCGAGTAGCGGTATCTGCGAAATGAAAATAAAAGATTTTTTTTTTACTTCAGTTTACTTTGTTTTCATTTGGAACTTAACCTATAGTTACTGTGTGCATGAAAGGTATAAAATACAATTCATTCATAGGATTGAAAAATTTACTGCAAAGTTTTAGATTAATATTTTCCACTTTTCCACAACATCATTCAAAAAACATTGTCAATAAGTTGTCGTTTCGCATAAATATCATGGATTCCTATCTGATGTACATCATCACCCATTGACTGTAGTGTGGCTACATTTTAAATTTGACTTAAGGTTCCTTCCGAGACTATGGAATGCTTAAACCTTCATCATTGCAATTACATGATTAGATATTTTACTGGTTAAGAATGATATTTTCATTTTATAGGGGCTACTATAAAGTTCGCCTCAGAATCGATCTGCAAAAAAATATTATATTATTTTGTAGCGATTATTCCACTGAATGTAGAACCCTAAAAACGTGAATTAATGTAGAAATGTGGTCAACTATTCAAGTGTTATTCAGAAGTAAGCGTATTGAAATGAGTCTATTCAAGTGAGATCTGAGTAACTAGATTCTTGTTCACTTTTATTCAGCAATGAAGCGATCGCCATTTTTTGTTTTGTGGGTTATTATAATTGCAAGAAATTCACCAAGATTACATGAATGCTGAATGTTACAACTACAAAATTTTCAATCCAATTATCATATGTTCCATTGGAATTGCTAAAATTAGATTTTTCGTCATAAGTATTTTAGTCAGACCGAGCATCCATTTACGAAAATAATATTTACAATCACTTATCTTGATCATTCAAGCGGCGCGTTAAAAATAATCGAAAAAATCATAAACTATTTACGACAAAATAATTTTCGCACTAAGAATTAACATGTAGCAAACCTATAACTTAATTATTGAAACTTTTGCTTACCGTTTTATTATCTTCGCCATTTTTTGTCATGCAATGACTCCATCACCGACATTTAAGATTTCTGATTGTCTACTTTCACAATTTATATGAATAAAATCTGTATTATTGTTTACCAAAAAAGTAATGCTGAATAAATTCTGAATCCAGTAACGAAATTGACATAAACTGAATATTGTATGAGTAAGAGCTTAATAAAAGCTACATCAGCTGTTAATCAGAAGTTATTAAGATGATTTCACCATTGTAAAGCTCCTGCTCAGATGTTACTCAGAAGTTATTAAGCTTTATGCATTTGATTTTGGGGCCTGTTTTGCTTGAATAAAGTCTGAATAGGTGTTTACTCAGACGTTACGCAGTATGGTATTCAGATTATAATATTGATGACTGCACATACTCAGCTCTTATTCAAACTTTTGTGTTACTTACTTAAAAATTATTAGAATGTAATGATCATTACATTCTAATAATTTTTAAGTAACACAGAAAATCTTGCAACCGAAACAAAAACAGCGAGGAACATCACCAATTATTCACAAAATTATTCAATTGAATTCCTTGTAGAATTGTAATTAAAACGATATCGTGTGTGATATAAAATTTGCTTTACAAATCAAGTAGGAAGAGTTTTTGCTGCAATAAAGAACATCCTTTCGTAACACAAAATGTTATAGTCAGGAGTCGATGTAACTTCTACGACTCTATTTTTGTTTAGGAGAAGAGACTCTAATAGATTTTCATTAGTCTAAAGTGTTCTCGCTACTGAATTGAAAAGTTATGTGTGTTACACGAGAGCAAAGTTTTTTGCACCTCGTGCCTTTGAATCTCTCGCCACACTCAGGATTCAACTTTAGAATCACTCGCTACGCTCGTGAAAGTAAGACAGAGTCATGAGCTAAAATATTCAAAATACACGTGTTTTAGCTACAGAGGAATGCCGCAATATCGTAACTAGCACTTGATTGATTGACAGATTCTCATTGTTTATTCAGCTCGCAGATTCCCTACCGAAGTAAAAGTGGTGGCAATGACCTACACAACATTGTGCCTATTAGGCCTCTAATAGATTTTCATTAGCCACGTCTATGTCAGCCGATGTGATTGATTTCTGCCGATCTCTTCTTTACTAAAACTTGATGAACAATTACATTAGCGAGCAAAAGTATGGAATCACTTACAATTTTTTTTATCGTGGTAAAATCGTCAAATGAAGGACTTATTTGCTGATTTTCACCCCGGCCGGGCAGAGCGGGAGGGACTGTCAGACTCGTACTGACTAAAATCCACGGTGTCCTTTAATAGCCCTTTATGTTGCGGGGTCACGATAATGAGATAAGTCCCGCAACCCCAGCAGGCTTTGGCCCTCTAGAGCGGGGGCCCGTCATCGTACTCTTTGAGGCGCGCGTGGAACACAACGCGCCGATGGAATAAGTTACTTGGAATTTAATGTGAGATAACTCCTTAAAAAATGGCGTGATTTGAATGAACTTATCATCAATTTAAAGTTCACAGTTAAACCTTTAAAATGGTACCATTTTTAATATTCCCAACTAGTTATTAAATACTCAAGATCGAACAGAATCGGAGTAAGTGAATCTATACTTTTGCTCGCGAGTGTATAATAAATGCATCATGCGTTTCATGTTATGCGATGTCTTTTAATTGGTAGCATCAGGCCACTGGATATTTTTCTCACTGGCAAGGTTCAGTGACTCCCAGCAGGTGCAATATTCATGTACGTCACGGTTGAAGCGTGGAGATGGATTGGCTACCATCGTGGCATTAGCGCCGGTTGATCTAACGTGATGGTAGTACGTCGACGTGCTCGGACACCCGACAAGAGTAATGTTCCGGAGAATGCGACACAAACAGGAATTGATGTTTTTTTTATTGCATTTTCCTTGTAACATAGGTGTTTGTGTTTATTTGTAACGTTTGCTTATGCTCGTGCCAAAAAATACAGACAGGTCGTTGTCTTACGAATATTCCACGTAGTATAATACCTAATAATCATCTTACTTCATGGAAAATTTCTAGGTAAAATATTTATGCCTTGCGTGAAAATCAATGGTCTCAGTCTACACTAGTCTCATATCATTTATGGGTTACATCTACGACTATACTAGTACTTGGAAAATCTACAATCAGGTGAAAAGTGCATAACAGTCAAATTGTTATGTAGAGTAGTAAATGACACGTGCCGAGTGCACCCAGCCGTGACACATAGGCCTTATTTATCGTTGATGTGATCGAGCAAGCAGTTGGTCTCGCGTGGCTCAGCATTGCGGGCATTCGCCACCACTGGCCACCACGCCAGCCGCGCTACGTCGCTTGCTGCCTATACAGATACCGGCTGTCGGAGTATCTGCAAATCTCCACATCCGATAATTAACGCCTCACTGCGTACCATACAGTTTTTGCGTCCAATACACGGAACATTTATTTAACACTAGGATTTCACTTGCATAAAATTCAAATGAACAAATAGGTTGGAAATACGACGAATGAATCATTTAAATAAAAAAGTACCTTTTTCCATTTTCAACAAATATTTTCCCAAGTAAGCAAGGAAATTGCTCAGCGAATCCAAGTGATTTCGATTCATATTGCCTTTTCGAACGCCGCCGTTCGACGCGCTTTTCCATTTTCCGCAAACATTCGTCGCGAAATTTCAAAGCACAAAGTATTTCTCATACGTCTTCATCTTTTGCTACATCTAATTTTATGAAGTAGGCTTGTAACTAAATACAAAACATACAGACGGCGAAGCAACAAGAATGCGCAGAATCGCAGTTATTCTTAATAGTGTTAAAACGGAAATCTCTATGTTAGCAGAGCCCTAAAGTCCATAGATGGTATCGTAGACAGCTATGAGGAAAAGGATAAGGCGTATGGCATCCGGAAAACTAAAACGGTAATAATTTAAACAATTACAGAAAATTACTTCATTGAAAATTACAAAATCATAAATTGGAGTAGGGAAGTTACTTCAGCTTCAACATCCGCAGCACAAACCCACGCGTCGCTTCCCGCCAAAGCGGCATTACGCTCCGCCATTATTCGCGAGCTCTCTAGGATCGCAGCCATTAACAACACCCGGTTATTTTCTATTACAAAGTCTCAAGATGGTAGCTTAGCAGCGGAGGTACCTGCCGCAACGAATAGCAGCGCAATTAAGAACACGACATGATCAAAGCGACTACGGACGCATGGTTCCCTTCACAATAACAAAGACAATAATATCTCTACTTTGGTAGCTACACTGTAGCTATAAGTTATATTCCATGCCCAAAGAGAACAAAACATTTGACGATTACCTTTTTTCTTGAATATGAACGAACAGCTACTATTCTTTCACATGTGAACTGTGGTATACTGTTGACCGCCAGTCAGTCCGCCACGCATCACGTCTAATCGTAGGGAGTGTGAGTCGCGCTTTCTACCCACATTTACGGTTATACACAAGCCAACACTTGTCTTGTTAATGTTCTGAGTAGCAGTGATACGCTTAATGAAATGAACGCAACAGATAATTTAATGGGAAATACATTACCCGCGTATACAAGTACGCTTACCGTAACCAGGTATACTCCAATCTTGCCTCCTCGCGTCCCTACTCCCACTTTCCTCCCTTTGCAGCCTGGGCGCAGACGTGCACGGTGTGTGAGTAAATAATGTATACCACGAGCGAACTTTAAGGTGATAGGTCAATAAAAATACGCTTTTTATTTTTTACTTTTCTTCGTACGTATATGGACTACAGATCTTAAAACTTGGAATATAGTAATTGACTATATGATATAAATTCTCACAAAGTTGAAAACACGATTCATTGAAATTTTCTCGATACAAAAAAAATGCAAAGTCAGGTCTATATTTTTTCTTTTTTGGACTTTATGGCATAACTACTATGAGTTATGGAAAAGTTGTTACTTTAAATTGTAGAGAATACCACTATCTAAATTCTGTAAAGACAGTTTTTCAATTAATAACAATTTTAATTCACAAAAAGACGTCAATATGTTTGGGCACATACGCCGTTTTATTCTGAGCACACATTCACTATCGTCCTCTCATCTTTTGCCTTTTACAAGTAGTGTCATCACTTTCGTTCCTTGACGAATCAGTCAGCCAGCGTGGCTCTTACAGGCTAGACCTGTGACACTTTTTTTCAGATCGCGGCTGTCAGATTTTCGTAATAATAAAATTGGTAATGGATAAAAAGATAGAGAAAATACAAACGAATGATACGTAGGCTTATAGATTATTCAAAACTATGTTTCGATGTGTTCAATGGGACGTGATTGTAAACGGACATGACTGTAAATAAGTCACGTAAACTTTCTTTTTTCAATAACAAATTATTTTCATTAATAAATCAAGAATAAAATAAACCAAACTTACTGAAAATCATCGCAGGAAATTCCTGACGACCCTTACAGAGCAAACAAGGGAAATGTTAGAATACGTATGATTCTATACATTACGAATTGTTCCTATCAATATAATAAATTACTCACAGTGATATTATATCAATGCTATCGTGATATCGTACTATTGTTGTCGGATGGTTCCTTTGTGTCCATCCCCCTCCCATCTAATATTTATGCATCTAAATACAATTTCACATGAACTAATGATAAATGCACTGATTTATAGTAGACTGAGATATGGTATGTAACTGAAAACAACTTCTAATCGTATCAAACTGCGATATAGGATAAGAAGCACTTCACTTTTATTATTATTTATTTAGTTTCGTCACAGATTTTAACAATTTCGAAGAAACAGGAATAAAATAAATTAAATGAAAACTGCTGTTGTCATTTTGAATACTTCAAAATTACTTGTCAACTACAAATAAGGCATAGCACGGAATGTTGAACCGACCATTTGGGCGTTTAAAACCGGTTTTTTTAACCAATTCCAAATGGTCCACATTGCATGATTTAAATATCGCCTATAGTATAATGCTGCGACTATGATGAAAAATCGGTGGTCATTGCTGTCTCACCGCGTGTTCGGTACAAGTTGCTTCTCGCTCTATTGATTGCTTTGGAGTATAAAAGATCAGTACTGGGCTCATGCTTTTGGAGTCGATAGATAATATCTCTAAAGGTTTCATTTATCAGAAAAGTGATATTAAAACCTTGTCCCAAAAAAATACTGTGGATAAGATATTATAGAATGAAGATTTATATAAAAAGAGGTTCTGACATTAAACTGTTCTACTATACCTGTACCTCATATGAGTAAAAAACTACTAAATCCACGCCGCGGCGCTTGTGTCTGTCATTACATCGAAATGCATCAAAAATTAATACAAACACCAGATGGTGGAGGACAGGGCGTCAAGCATCCTTGGCTTTCCACTCTCGAACATATAAAGATATCACGCAACCAGCTTTGTGAACGCACGATAGTAAAAGGAGCGTGTGTTTGGGGCTTTATTTAGCGTGTTAAAATAATCGAATGAGTCCTCCTACCCAGAGCAGGGCGGGAGGGACTGTCAGACTCGGAATACTTACTAAAATCTACGATTTATTTCAATAGCCTTTTACGTTCTGGGGTCACGGTATTGTATTCGTTTGTCCGCGACCCAGGTAGACCCTCTAAGGGGGAGCCCCGTTATTGTGCTGTCACATTTTCCGGCGCGCGTGGAACACAACGCACACGCCCATACCCGTGCGCGCGTGTGTTTGGGGCTTAACGATAATTGGGTATTGTCACTTTCGTAAGGTATGCCAATTATCATTAATTTTCTACCAAAATAGTAGTTTTGTTCGTAATCTCGGGACATCAAAATGTTATAAAATAAATTTAAGACTGTGAATGATAAAAATATTCACAAAATATTAATCCACATCAATAAAGATTTCTATCATTTTGTTTTGGTAAATGTTTCGACATCCTTATATTAAAATATTTCTACTAGAGTAATACATGTATTTTTGCGTAAAGGGAACACTTTATGAAATGTCGAAGTTGACGAAATGAAATACATAAAACTTTGGATTGCGTTAATTTTGCGATACTGACGCCTGCTGGTGGCGGTGCGTGGCAACTTTTCCGACTCATCAAACGATGCTTTCGCTTTGCTGTACGCCCTTAAAGCCCGGTAGAACGATACTTATAAAAGCGTCAAAAGAGATTAGTAAATCTGTCTGCCCGAAACTTTAATTATAGAAAACAAGCTTAGTGGATGACATTGCCATGAGTCTACAATGAAAACCAACAGACATAACTAGCAACAAGTTTTTCATCCCACCTATTCGAAAAGGAGGACTTGGTTCGCCTTTATGTGCGCCCAAAACTGGTGTTTTCTATAGGGAATTTTTAGCGGGCAGAAATGAGTTTTTAATCCTCTTTATAAGTGCGCCGCAAAGAACATTGCCGCGCACTTTTTGAATTTGGAACATCTTAGTGCTCGGCACCAAAGAAATCGAACGCAAATAGTGTTTGAATAAAGACTGGCTGGTCATTCCAGCCAGTCTTTAGGCCCATAGTCACGCCGCGTTGCTGGCTGAAAAAAATTGTTGTTTTTTTTTTCGTACAGTGACATGGATGTATTAACTGTAGGTTGTTATTTAATGTTTTCCACGATGCGTTCACATGTTTTCGCCTCGTTCTCAATGGAATCTTCTATATAATTTGCATAATTGCGAAAATGTCTCAAATGTAAACATAAGTTTTTAGTTGTTTTATTATTAGATAAGGAACGAAGTTCCTTATCGCGCGTTGTTAAAGGGGGCTAGACGGAAAAAAATCTTACGAAAAGTTGTCACGACACTTTTTGGAACGAAGTTCCTTATCGCACGTTGCGAAAGGGTGCTAGAGCTCAAAGAGTGGAGTGGCGTCGCGACGATTATTTTTGTTGAGTGTATACAGTAACTTCGTTCCATCCGGGTGTCCCTTGACACCTCTCAAGTTTTTTCAATTTAGTTGTTACTCTATGTCTTATTAAATAATAATATAACGATAAAATACGAGGCGGTTTTTATTTTCTCATAGTGGGTGATGAAAGTAGAGTGTATCACTTGGGCGCAAAATATATTTTTGGCTCGGGCGGCGTACTTTGAATCCCTCGCTACGTTCAGGATTCTACCAAAGAATCCCTCGCTACGCTCAGGATTCTACAGTAGAATCCCTCAGTTCGCTCTGGATTCAAAATAGCGCCCTCGCCGTAAAAATATTACTTTGCTCCCTTGTCATACAATCTACTATTTTTATACGGACCTCTAAAACAATCATCAGAACATAATAAATCATTCGAAAAGAAGAAAAAAGAAGTCAAAATTATATACCTACAATATAATTATGTTTGTAGATACATAATTGTATGTAATGTTGACTCTGCTAATAAAATACATAGTTCCCTTAGTTCAGTCGGTTAGCGGGTGTCGCGAGTAGGTGCGCGTGAGTCGGCAGCTGGCGGCAACGGGACTGATTTGCGACAAATAGCTAGCATCACTGACATTAATGATACATTCTCTTGCTCAACATCATAACGGTCAAAGGCCGAAGAATGATATGCATACTATGGACTGGTTACAACGGTAGATCATAATAATATGAACAGACAAATTAACTCTTTACTCGATAATGCTCTGAAGCATTATAGTTTAAAAAAGATGGAAAATGTTCTCAGGAATCCCAATTACACCAAACCCATCCAACGTGTATCTATTCCACTTTCTTGATTTGCAAAAAGAAAGTTTTAGCAAATTCGCGTTAACTGAATCAGGCCGTAATTATCTGACCGGAAATATTTTTGTAAACTAACAGCATTTTAGCTAAAGATGGTATTACACACAAAGTCAAAGTGGAAAGAGGAATTCAGCTGCTGATTTACAACGAAATGAGTGCAAAAGGATTCCGAGGATGATCCGGCAAGGTCAGATTTTACTGACACCGAAATTGAAAGTTGAAATCGGACAAATAAATCAGAACCCTGCCTCACCGCTTTGATATTATTAATTAACACACTAATAATCATTATAAGACATGAAATAACACACGCTTAGATGATACAGTTAAAAGGAGAACACCAGATGACTTAACAAAACCAACATGTTCTGAACCAGTTCTATTAATGAGCAATTTAAACAGCCACACTGTAACTCATAGTCATCATAATAAGATCTAAATCAAATTGACGCTAATTGGACCAACAGTAAAACAGTATAGCAGAACAATTCAAAGAATTCCGTACACTGCAAAAAAGCCAATTGTTTCTAATTTAGTCGGTGGATCCATTATTTTTTTAGCTTTGTATACTAATCTTGCCATTTTATAGATAACAAAACATGTAGAAACATGTACGTAAGTGGTAATAGGTGCCAAGCCATGCGCGTCGTTCGCCGTGGTGACCCTTTCCACTCGAGTGACTCTTATGACCTGTATCAACACAAGACACTACACCGGTACTGAATCTATACTTCCCTAATTAATAGGGACGTCTTAGAGACCCGATTCCTGATGCGCTGATGACGCTGTATGTTTCTATTTTCATGATGTTAATAACTATAGTAATTTATAGAAAGGAACTGATGATATAATATTCAAATTAATCATTCTTATATCTTTAACAAATTAGAAAGACGACTAGGAAATTATCTTACCTACCTTCGGAATATTTAAAAAGACTTCAATACACGTACGTAGGATGATTCTTGTAGCTTGAAATCTCTCATTAAGGAAACAAAGCCCGGCCAGTGGTATGAAAACAACATGTTAACCGTTAGAAAAGAAATATCGAGGGCAGCGTCTCTTTCTCATGGCAGAAAAAACGAATAGAAGCAAATAAGTACCTGTATACGAAGCTAATTGGCATTTAATGAATACCATCTAAAAACAAAGCATTGTTTTAAAAAAATATTAAAACTGAAGCCGCTTCTACAGGAATTCTTTTGAAATTGTAGGTACGCAATACAGAAACGATAACATTCAAGACCCCAATAGGTAAGCATTCGATAGCACGAATTGGTTCAAATTTTCCTTTGTCCAAACAGTACGTGCACTCAATTGGCCGTGTTTAAACATGGAGGTAGTATCGAGGCTGCATACCACAGAACAGCAGTTCTATCGGTCCTAAGTAAACACTGCGACTGTTATTTTCCAACTGCGCCCGTTTGGTAATAGCTCCCCACGCCATACTCGCGCCCTCCAGCCGTATCTGTTGACACAGGTTAGCTACACGTATTATCGGCTTTACCATCTGAAATCGGATATTTGAAATGGAAAAATAGAATATTTGCTATACAAGATTATATTTTTAATTGAAAACAGAACGATGGTGCCAATTGTTACGATGTTCCGATACACCAGTACAATATTAAACATCCATGTTTGGTGATGGGGTCTCATCTGTTTCTAATGAAATGTAAATGAAGCTGCGATCTAAGTGAGTGGGCAAGTGTGACACAAGTGGGGCACGCATACCTCACGTTCCGGGAGTAAGGCCGGCTGGCTGCGCGGGCGCAGCGCTCGACCGACATTAGAAGCCGGTTAGATCACCAACACCACAACGGGCGCATTGTCGTTAAGCTCTATTAGACATATGTGTAACGACCGCTATGTGTGATAAAAAGGAGACATATTCATGCAAGATTTAAATTAATTCACTTCGATCTAAGTTTTCTGAGAAAGCTGATGAAGATCTATGTATCAAGGTTACACTAAACATATAGCTAACGTTGGGTTGTGACGTATAAAATAACGTACCTAAAAGTTGTAATGAATAATATGATTCAATAGAGAAAGGTGAGGCCAACTTTGCAAAGCTTTCGGAAGGTCAAGTTGATGTTGAATCACCGACTTTCGCTGGCGGATTCCACAAAACCACTCACAAAAGCTATTGAACTAAGGATCTTTTAGTTACTTCATTTTTATAGCATTGAGCTATTTTTAGCGCGTGACTTTTGGATTTCAACTACTTATACACCGTGACTTTTTAGTCGTCTTACAAAAGCAGCCCAGTTCATGTATCCAAAGAATAGAACACGTTTATAATAAAAAAATTGGTATCTAAGAGATTCGAAAATTTTAAAAATAAAATTTTAATTCGTTATTATGACGCAAGGCGTAGTTAGAAACACCCTTGTCTCATAGAAAATGGAGATGGAATGATCTGCCCGACTATGGCGCTGGGTAGGTATACTCTACAGCTTGATACGTAAACATTTTAACAAGTTGTTTCATATTTCTAATGTATCTATTTATTAAAAATAAAAACTATTATGAAAGATTTAAAAAAAAAAAACTTGCCTAGAGGTATTTTAGGTCGGATACATTAAGTGAACCCTTTTTGTAAGACGACTAAAAAGTCACGGTGTATATTTATGTGTGAGATGTCGCCGTATCTGTGAACCCGCAGGCTTCTGACATTGTTTATTTCAATATTATAAACTGACTCAATTTTAAAAACACAAATGTATTAGTTTGTCATCACCACAGTTATGAACAAAATATGAACACATTTGGAGCAATATCGTGATTTCTGCGATGACAAACATGTTACCAAGATGACAATATTAATTAATGTCATCATAAATTCACAAAGCGAGGAATGCTCGTCGCCGCCTCTAGCTTACACAATTTTCCTGCAGTTTCACTGCCGACATTCCATAGACGATAGATATATCCAACACGTTCTTTGAAATAGAGCAGCGATATTATAGTATGCAGTAGGTAAGTAATTTTGGTATTCGGTTCTATAAACTACCTACACCAAATACATTGATATTTTTGAGTAATATCGACTTTTCAACGGTGAACGTTTATATCAAAGCCAATCTTGATGTAGAATCTAGAAGCCTGCACAGGATCGAGTTGAATCAATCACTCTCATAACAGTTTCAAGTTTGGATCCAGTTAAAACTTTAGCTGGAATCCAAATAACAGGCTCAAGAACACGAGGGTACGCGCCCGTCGCCACCGCGCGCTCCCTAGCGTTGTCAAAAGCGTGAAACTTTAATGGCAACGGTATATCTTGGAGCGCCTCAAGATAAATTTGGAAAAAGCTTTACAACCGCCTGAAACTTAAACTTGAGAAGAAAAAGATCACTTAAAATTAAAGAAACAGATTAACTTTTACCAACTTGAGAAATAACTAGCTTTTTACTGAACCTCTAATCCTAGTGTAATGCTCTTCGTACACATGTCCCAAAGTAATTAAGTACTACTACTACGTATAAATGTGCCCACTAAATTACCTCTAAGCGCAGGATAAGTGCAGAAGCGTCACGTTATGTGAAATGTCACGTCAAGTTACAAACACGCTTTCTTAACATACCAACACCACTTGGAGCAGAAAATAGTTTACCTTTGCACAAGCAAAAACGTTTTCTTTGCTCTCTCCAGCTTTGATATAGCCGACGGGGTAATTAAACGACCGCTAAGTACTCCTTGAAATATGTTCTGACGACTATAAGCAACTTTGAGAAATTATAAACAAATTAGCTAAACCGAAACCCATCAAAGAAATTTCACATTAAACAGTTTGGCGAAAACTAGCGTGTAATCAATCATTTTCACATAATAAGACTCCAATTTTTACTGTTAATGCAATAGGTAATCCATTTGATCGCCGTCGATACAAAATATGACACAATATTAATCATCGCCGCCTTCGAACTAGCACACTTTTCACGAGCCGCAGGTTTTTCCGCAATTTATTGACATAATCATTTTTCCATAAACAACGGAAGCAGAGTGATTTATAGTTGGGACGGAAACTGACTAAATATAATAAAATTATAAGAAAATAAATGCAGAATTTGATTTGTTTCAAGAGACTTTCATAAAATGATCATCAATTAAATAGACAGCAGTAGTAAAACTTTAATGAGGCGTTGACGAACGTTTAATCCTAGAGATCTCCACGTCGATGAATGACTGAACGTGGATTTAGAAACTGAAGAGGCTGGCAAAATTCCACTCGTAACAGATTAAAGATGAGGTAGAGGGTGTAACAATAGAAATATTGCGCTGAACGCGAGAAATAGCGGCCATACGAGCTAGACGGCTGTATTGTAAATAAAATAGTATCGAAGAAGCATTTGCGGTTTACGGGAATTTTACGATCAAGTAGATGAAGAAGACGATAAAGACGAATTTAATAATAAAATATATAACAAAACGAAATAATTTAGCGCACACTACGTTTATTTATTATTTATGCACACAGAACACATAGGTACAAGAAATAACATACAGATAAAAGAAGAAGTAAGAAGAAGAAGTGTTTTAGGTAACATTGCAGCATCTGGGCCATGATTTTGTATTGCACACTTCCATAATTTTACTATAATGATTGTTTTTTTTTCAATCATTACAAAACTATGGTAGCAAATCGGCACAAATGCAATCCATGTTATAAAACCGCCAAAAACTTCATGAACCAAAGCAATGTATTTATGTTATTATTATTTGGCTCTTAATGGATATCTCAGTGATATTAAATCATTGCACCAAGCATCATCATCTACCTTCTCCCATCTATGTTGAGATCGGTCCCACTCTACCGGTATGTTGCGCGAAAAGCAGTATTTTATTTGATAGTAAATCAGCCCTGTTCCTCTCACCTAATTTTGCGTACTGGACAGGGTCCACATTAGAAGATATCATTGAATGCAATAGAATTTAGTATTAGTATTTATAATGAGGGACTTCTTAGCTGACCTCCAACAACCCAGTAACTGGGTAATACAATACTACTTGGGAAGGTTCGTTGTCAGACTTTTGAGCTTCTAACTTAACAGTTATGACAAAATATAGCTGCCAGGACCAGTGGGTTGATGAAACTCGCTACAAAGTTGTTCAGTGGTCACCCATCACAGCAAGCATAGTTTATCCTTTAAGATTAACCTGTGTGCCTATTATTAATTTGCCAGTGCACCTAGTTGCAACCACAGAAATATTAAAAACAGGAGAAGTGGTAAGGGGGCGTGTCGTTGAAATCTGGTCCTGAGCGTTTTGGCCAGAAATTGACTTGGACTACTTTATTTATGTTTCCTTTATTACTCCGACTGTATTGTTTTTCATTAAATACATTGCTCTTTTACAACGATCTCACATTATCACTGAGTGACTGGACCAGCAATGTAAAGCTGACATAACGATACTTCATCAAGCCGTAATGTCGCGTGGTGCGTCCGTTGTATTGGAGCGGGAATAGTACCGCCCACCGCGTGTCGCGACAACACACAATGATAATTGTTAGTGTGAGTAAGTTACACGGAAAAAGAGTACGCTGTGGTTTTAAGAATAAGGTTTATATTTAAATGACTGAGTTATCGATGGCGCGTGTGTGCACTTGTTCGTAGTATTGTTTTGATAGAACTACATATGCAAAATTATCGTTATGGTGGGGCTGTTTCGGCTTCACTGGATTTCTATACATTTTAAACTCCACGCCATATCTCCTTCTTTAAGATATCTGTGGTTGCAACTGATTTATTTTATCTAGATATGTTAGGAAAAACCTGCTGGCTATAAACAGTCTAATCGGTAATAGATAACAGATCTGAGTGTCAACAGTCTTCATGGAGCACTACTTCAATTTCCGTTAATTATTATTGGTCTATGAAACATTCATAATTCTGTGCCTCTAGTGAAAAAGGGTATAAGTCCGATTTGGTTTAATCGGACTTATACCCTTTTTCACTAGAGGCACAGAATTGTCCCACTGCTCTCAATAACGGTGAAGGAAACATGCATCGTGAGGTAACCGGCACGTCCTAAAACCAAAAATTTTGAAGACATAAGACATCTACCAACCCGTACTAGGCCCGCGTGGTGGATTATGCCCCACTCCCTCTAACAGAGAGGAGGCCTGTCCCAGCAGTGGGAACGTTATAGGCAGATGATGATGACCTGCAGATGTATTTTTCTTTAAGTTTTTAAGTAAGTTTTAATCAAACTTTCTTTGAAACTGCTTCTCCCAAAATACACAACGAGACATTCGTTTAATCCAAAAAACGCTAGGCGCTGCTTCGGTATCGATACTTTAACAGTATTTGCATTTAGTTCAGAAAACTCTTATAAGGCGCAGCTCATATTTTGAAACTAAGATGTTGACGAAAAATGCCGAAATTTGGCAAATTAATATTTTCTTAAAGTTCCAAGAGTATTTTTACTTTTCACACGTTAACACGTTAAAAAAATAAAATGGTGTGAAAAAAAATATGTCGAACGAAAGAGACCTTGTCCTTGTTTATCATCACTTTAAAAACCGATTGCACTTAAATGTAAATATATTGTAGGGGATCATTAAAGTAATGCCAGAAGAGCCTCTTCAGTCGCTAGTAATACCGATCGTGTCCTGAATTAATTTAGCGAGCGACGCCGAGTGACGTAGTAGATGAGCTACGTGGTAGCGCTCACGTAATAACAATTTATGAAACACTTGGCCCTGACTAAATAATGATTATAATTATTATCTTAATGATTTGGTTTCATTTAAATTGTCGACGACACTTTTCATTTTACAACTAGCTAAGTGCATTTATTAGTGTCTATACTACTTACATAAGTCAATCCTAAAACAATTGAATAAATAATCCCTTCATTAATTGATTTCTATTTTTTTGTTTCATGATTTTTCAATTTTCTTAATTATTGATTTGAAATTTTGAAGTTTGATTACTTGTGACTTCTTTGATTAATTCATTAATTAAGACTGACTGACCTGTCACCTCAGGATTATCAATATTAGATTAATTTTATTATTACCGATCTTTCAAAAATTAGGGGTCAGAAGGATTTTGGCCCACCTTTTGCGTAACAATCGGCGGCGGACATCATGCAGTCGCAAGTCCAAACCGATCATCATTCCCCGTTAACCTTTGGAAAGATCGTCTTATATTTGTCCGCCCGGAGACTATATACGACCGGAGTGAACGAAACCATAGCGAGATCTAACTCGACGGCAACGCCATCTATCGAGCTATGAAGTACTATATTTTCACCGATGTGATAACATCTGGATAACATGCAGGCAAATAAAAATGATTACTTTATCGGTTTGTTATGTTTTAACAAATTATTTAATATTTAGAAAAGAAGACATGTTAACTATCCATATCATTCATAACAACTGACACATAAATTAAACCTTGAACGCTGCAGTCTAACAGCGCATTATACTTTCGCCAATTTTCTTAATAATATCAATTGGTCACACCTAAAATCCAAATTTACATCATAAAATTTTGGATACCCAAGAAGTTCAAGATGAACTAACCCAAAACAACTTTCACCAAACGAAGAGAAACACCTAATTACATCGAATAAATTATATTTTTTGTCAGTCGACCATCAAAACATAAACAGATGTAATCTAAAATGAAGTGCCATGCTCCAAGGTGACAGGTGAGCAACAAAAGCCGAATAATTTCTTTAAAATGTGCCTCACAGCTCAACCGAGGTGAAGCGACGGCGACATTGATTTCGCGAAATTAGGGAAACTTTAATCGATCTGTCACTCAAACTGAGTGCTCGGCAACTGGTGAATTATTTTAGCTTAATTAACTGACACCACTTGACACGGAATGAATAAAGAATGAGACCTCTGCATCAATGAATTATAACACAAACTCATTTGAAATCAACGTATTCGAACATAGAGGTTTATCAATAAATTCAAAATATTTTTTTAAGTATTATAGGAACGTCACAAAATATGATTTACCAGCCACTTACAACTAATTGTGAATAGCAATAAAATATTGTAGTTATTAGTTTTAATTTTCTGTTTGTTTGCAACCCTGTTGATATGGCAACACTACTTGTCTTGATCTCTTGTCCTTGTGTTTACGATTAATGGCGACCAGTGTGTAAAACAGTATTCAGTATTGATATTAAAATAAAGGTGTAATAACAAAAATACACGGAGGTTTATTTTAAAGTCCTAACAGGTTATGGGCCCAGCTGTCCAAAAATCTGTTTTAGGTGAAGATCACTGATATATTGTGGGGTGAAGGAAAATCACCGGGTGCCGGCGTTACGCGGCGTGGTTGGCGAAAAATAAATAACAACTCCAGCTAGTGAGTTATTATTGGCGGCGTCTGAAGGAGGTCGTGAGGTGGTTATTATCACGGCATCAGGCTGCGGGCTTACGCCTAAGTAACAAAAATGGATCAACACACGATGGTCATGGCGTCCAACTCGGCTATTAAGTTGGAGGGCCTTAAGAACTGGAACGTATGGAAGTTCCAAATGGCTGTAACGTTAAAAGGAGCTGAGCTGTACTCTGTTGTGAATGGGATGGAGAAAAAGCCAGAGGATGGCGAATCCAAGAGTAAGGAAATTGCAGCTTGGGTGGCAAGGGATGGCAAGGCGCAAACCTTAATTGTAAATAGAATAAGTGAGGCGGCGATGGTGCACATCCTTACTTGCGAAAGTGCAGCTGACATGTGGCGAAAACTGCACAGTGTATACGAGGTCACGAGTGCAACAGGTACATTGATGCTGCAGCAAAGGTTCTTGCAATACAAATTTGAGGGTGGAGACCTGGCAGTATACTTAGCCAAAATGCAAGAAATGATTTGTCAACTGAGGCAAGCAGGAGAAGAGATATCTGAACAATTCATCATGACTAAAGTCTTGTTATCTCTACCGGAGACATACAGTCATTTCATCTCGGCTTGGGAGTCGGTGGACACAAGTAAACAGAATTACAATGATTTGGTTTCTCGATTACTTGTAGAGGAAGAGAGAATAAAGGCAAGAAGCAAGGAGAAAGAGAGTATAGCACTATATTCCAAGCAAAAAAATGTCAAGAAATGTTATAAATGTGGGAAACTTGGACACATTACAAAGGAGTGTAAAAGGGACGATAAAGAAAAACGTAAATGTTTCTCTTGTGGCAATGTGGGACACTTGAAGGCAAATTGTCCTAAGCGTGAGGGACAAGGAGGACAACAATCAAGTGACAAGTCCAAAGACAAGTCCGATAAGTCCAATGCATTTATTACTGTGACAGGGACAGCAATGACAACTGGGAGTGACATTACGGGGAGTGACAAGAGGTGGTTGATAGATAGTGGGGCTAGTGAACATATGACAAGTCAACGCTCTATGTTTACAAACTATCTACCACTGTCAACATTAAATCGTCATGTTATTGTTGGAGACGGTCGTCAGTTACCTGTTGTTGGAGTTGGTGATGTAGAAGTGAATGTGTTTAACGGAGACTGTTACATAAAATCTACATTGAACAATGTGTTACATGTACCAGAAATGAAGATTAATTTGTTTTCTGTAACTAGTGCTACAAAGAAAGGTTATAAGGTTACATTAACTGATCAGCAGTGCCTGTTTTATAAGGACAATGAACTTTGTGCAATAGGCAATCGTGAAGGGAACTATTACATACTAGAGGTGTTAAGTGGCTACATGCAAGAAAGTGTTGCAGCTGTGGCATCGCTATTAGACTGGCATGAGCGTCTTTGTCACCAAAATGTAGTGTATGTGAAGAAAGTGCTCAAGAAAAACAACATCAAATACACTGGGGACAGTTTCCAATGTGTTTCGTGTCTAGAAGGTAAAATGCACAGACTTCCATTTGCCAGAAGTGAGCAGCATACCAAGGAATGTCTAGAGTTGGTGCATGCTGACTTGTGCGGGCCAATGGAGGTGGAGAGCATTGGAGGTTCAAGGTATTTCCTGCTAATAAAAGATGATTTTAGTAACTACCGGGTAATCTACTTTTTGAAGCATAAAAGTGAGACAGCTTTGAAGATTAAGCAATTTGTTAATTGGGCTGAGAGACAAACAGGAAATAAAGTGAAAGTCATTCGTACTGATAATGGTGGAGAGTTCATGAACAAAGAGATACAAGAATTTGTACAAGAAAAGGGCATTAACCATCAGACAACGATACCTTTTACCCCGCAGCAGAATGGCAAGGCGGAGAGGGACATGCGTACTGTTGTGGAAGCTGCAAGGTCCATGCTAAAGGGTAAAGGTCTTGCAAAAGAATTGTGGGCCGAAGCAGTCAATACTACAGTGTACGTCTTGAATAGAACGTCAAAGAGTAGAGTGGACAGTCAGACACCCTATGAGACATTTCATAAGCGGAGTTTTGATGTGCTGAGCCTACGTGGAGTGTTCGGAGAATATGTTTATGTTCATATCCCAAAACAAAAAAGATTAAAATGGGACATTAAAGGGGAACAAGCTATGTTTGTTGGATATGATGACTCGAAAGGCTACAGAGTGTACTATGAGGATAAACGGGAAGTTCATACTAAAAGGGACATAGTATTTCTGGATACAACAACACAGAAAAAGACAGAAATTAAGGAAATACAGAACAATGAAAATGTCATACTATTGGATGTTCCTACAGAGAGAAATACAGAAGAAGAACTTGATGATGAGAGTGATGATGAATATTATGACATGGACATAGGACAGGAGCAAGGAAATGGAGTAGAACAAGGTGTTACAACAGAGATGACAGAAGAAACTGGTCAAGAACAGACAGAAACAGAAGGAAATGAGGTTCAAAGAAGTAGTAGAAGAAGGGAAAAGCCAAGATATCTTGATGATTATTACCTATATGTTGATGAACCAAAGAGCTATAAGGAAGCCATGATATCCGTAGAGGCTGAAAGCTGGAAGGAGGCTATAAGAAGAGAACTAAAGCAACTAAAAGAAAATAATACATGGACAGCGATAGATTCTATACCAGAAGGAAAAGAAGTAATTAGCTCAAAATGGGTTCTAAAGAAGAAAGATAATACTTTTAAGGCTAGATTAGTAGCAAGAGGCTTTGAGCAGAATTGTAATGAAGATCTGTATGCCCCTGTGGCAAAGCTTAACACATTTAGAGTCTTTGTATGTGTAGCTACTAAGTTAGGGTTAGAGATAAATCAAATGGATGTATGTGGAGCCTTTTTAAATGCACATCTTGATGAGGAGTTATATTTAATCTTGCCTGAGGGAACTGACACTAAATATGTAAAACTTAACAAATCTATCTACGGCTTAAAGAAATCTCCAAAATGTTGGAACAAAACTTTTAACGATGTCATGTTGTCTTTAGGTTATAAGCAATCTGATAAGGATTATTGTTTATACTCTAAATGTGAAGGAGAAAAGAAAACATTTTTGATATTATATGTCGATGATATATTATACTTTGGGAATGATGAAGAAGATATGTGTAAACTGAGAAATGTACTAAATAAATCATTTAAAATGAAAGAATTGGGTAATGTAAGTAAATTCCTGGGTATTGATGTCAAACAAGATTTAAATAAGGGGATAACTGTAATATCACAAAAAGAATACTTAAAAAAATTGTTATCACAATATAATATGTTAGATAGTAAAACATTGAAGTTACCCATTGATAAGAATTTTAATTTTCATATTTTAAAGAGAGATGGTTCAGAAACTACTGAAATAGAGAGTAAATGTAGAAAGCTTGTAGGGAGCCTAATGTATGCAGCTATGGGCACTAGGCCAGATATTTGTGCAGTAGTTAATATCTTGAGTCGGTATCAAAGTTGTGCATCTGAACTTTTGTATAAACTTTTGTTGAATGTTTTAAGATATGTAAATGGAACTATTGATTTGTGTTTAGTATACTATAGAGAGTGTAATGAAGATGTTTTATGTTATGTTGATAGTGACTGGGGTGGTGCTGATGATAGAAAGTCTACATCTGGGTGTATTTTTAAAGTGTTTGGTTGTTCAGTAATTTGGTATTCAAGGAAACAGCCAACGGTTGCACTGTCTTCGACCGAAGCTGAATATGTTGCTTTGTGTTTAGCTACTAGTGAGGCTTGTTGGTTAAAAGAAATTATGTTAACATTTGGGTTTGAGGTAAACATAATTGTGTATGAAGACAACCAGTCAACTATTAAGATGGCACAGATGGCTACTGGTAATTCTAGAGTAAAACATTTGGAGATTAAACAGTCATTTATTAAAGAAAAGTTGGAAAATAAAGTTATTGATTTAAAATACATAAATACCAGTGACCAACTAGCAGATATTTTTACTAAGGCATTAGGAGGAATAATGTTTAGGAAACATAGAGATAAATTGTTCAGTAAGTAATTAAGGGTATGACTATTGTTAAGGGGAGGTTATGTTTAGGGTTAGCTCTGTATTATTTTTGTGAAAGAAAAGACTTGTTTTTGTTTTCAAATATTTTATTGAGGGGAGGTGTGAATAGCAATAAAATATTGTAGTTATTAGTTTTAATTTTCTGTTTGTTTGCAACCCTGTTGATATGGCAACACTACTTGTCTTGATCTCTTGTCCTTGTGTTTACGATTAATGGCGACCAGTGTGTAAAACAGTATTCAGTATTGATATTAAAATAAAGGTGTAATAACAAAAATACACGGAGGTTTATTTTAAAGTCCTAACACTAATATGTATGGAAAGTAATAAAATAAGCAAGTAGTAACTTTACTGGTTATTTATTTCACTGCTTACCATGCTTGTTAGTTGTTAGTACTTGGCCAAGAACTGCTTTATGAAAGAAAGCATTTGGACTTCGGAGTAATATCAAAGTTTAATTCGGGGACCAATGAGAGTTCTTGCAACTTTAGATATTCAAAGGAGATTCCTAGAATGGCACCCATACCTAGTTTATATTCAATTTGAAATTCCGATATCTTGCTCCAAGACTAAAATTGAATTGGCATGCATATTGCAGCATACATTCTTGTCATTCTGAATAATATAATTACGATCTCCAGGTTGTTCCATCCTTGCCATGTCGTCATCTAAATCTAAGAGTCTAAGCCCACATAACAAGTAAATTCAATAATATGACAAGCGTCAACTGTAGAAAGCTGCGAAGAGAAGAGATTCTCGTTTGCAGCTTTTGAATAATTTAACGAATTTAGCATAGAAACTTTCCCGACTGCTATCAAACTTCGTAACCAATTTACTAAATACTCCGGTCATTCTTCCAAAGAGCGGTATTTTTATATTTTTTGTGTATAACATGAGGATGCTCTCCCCGAAAACGTTTTCAAAATTATTTGTATGAATGCGAGCCAGAATTTTATTTCTTGAAATTACGTCTGGTCGTCTAAACGTAACAATCGATGTTGAGCTAATAAAGAACTCTCGATAAGAAACACAATGGCGTGTAGTTAGGTCACTCTTGTGCAACACTGGACGTGTTTACTAAGTAACTGCACAGCATGCTAAAGATGTAGTACATCCGTACTGCCTCTGCTACATAACGAATGCTAACCGTTACGCACAGACGCTAGGCGAGCACGTACCGGCTATCATTACATACCTTCAAGTAATACATGCGTGTACATACAGCATAAGAATAACTATCACTAATATGCAAGCATTGGTAAAGTAATCCGTCAAAAGTAAGCCGGGTGATGCCAAAGTATCATTCCCAAGTGTGCCAGGGCACCTAATTGTTATCTCATCTAGCTGGGCCTCGTATAATCCAAATTTGATATGGGATATCTGAATAAATCAGTAGGTAGTGAGTACCTATTTCTTATACATAATCAGCAGACCAAAAAAACGCTTGGCTAAAGCCAAGTCATCAATCACATAAATATTGTCTGAGCCACACAGATGCTTATTATTTATGAATGAATAATGAAATTAATTTGAAAAGATCCTACTTTCCGAATATCTGCTAAGCCAAAGGCCATGAGAAAGTGAACAGGCAGGCCGCTGCGCGTCGTCCGGCGCTGCGCGTGCTGTACCGTTAGCGGCGAAATCGGATGACTGGTGAATTTATGTAAATAGGCTAGTGGAACTTATACCAAAACACAAGCATTCCGTAAGTTTGTTGTGTTTGTGTACGTATGATTTTTTGTAAAAAGTCTGAAGTTTTTACTTTTAAATTCCAAATATCAGGATTACCTACCTAGCTCTCTCTCGTATATCACAAGCAAGATTATTGCCGTAACTATCCTTATAAAATCTTTAATGATATTATCCTACTTAAACTTTTTAATAAAAGCTCGTATTCAATCCGTGCTTATTTCAAATTGTTATCGAACGACAATTTCTTTTTTTAATAATTTTTTGACAAAATAATATAGAAATAGGAACACATGCAATTCAGTACGTTACGTATTAACCTACTCCGCAACCCGAGCCATGTTTGCCTCATCGATTATTTCGGACGTCCGCAAACGTTGGCAGTCCAAGTGTCCACAGATCAAATGTTTGACATTTCTTGCTATGTATTGATTACAACTTACAACTTCTTAAATTATTTTGAGAACCTTGTAAGTGAATCAATGTACGGTCAGCGGCTCGAATTATTTGACGCGCTTTTCCTCGATCTGCCGTAAAGGATGGGTCATATAATGATAGACACAGAGTATGTTAAACAGGGGTCTCGCATTCTAATTTCTTTTATACCGTTGTAGTGATTGGATTGTCTTTGCAGAACATTAGCGAGGCAGGCAGGGAAAGCCAGCTGTTCCGGGCTAGTAGTCCGTGGCCGCCACGCTGCACTTCTCCTCAACGGTCTGTGCACCGCTTGATTACCGCCCATCTATCAAACACTATACACTCAAAGCTTTTAGTACCTATGAGCTATTCGTACCTAGCCTGGGGGTAATTATATACCCCTGCGAGGAAAGTTTTTAGGGTGATATTTAAGTTTCAGTTTAAAAAACAAATTGCGTAGTCGTGGAACCATTTCCTCTGAACGAATTTGCGCTCTTTGAAAAGCTATTCCACCAGTGTGCGACACTGTGCACACAGAAATGTTCGCTCTGGTCAACTCACTAAAACAAACACGAACAAATTGTGCACGAACATTCTAGAACTGTTCGCGTATATACTCCTGGATAGTTTTTTTGCGCACACGCTTAAGCAGTGGACCCGTTCTTTGTGCGCGCAGGTTGCTAAAGTCAGTTCAGTAGAGACGTTCGGGAACAAATGTGCCACACACTATTTTGGTGGAATCTCATCTTCATAATTTGAACCGCGTAATTAATTCTAAATAGATTCTGCGTGCATTGAAAGTAATAATTTAATTCAACAACAAAGAAACTCCATGCTGTGTTAAACATTTGTGTTACTGTTATACCTATTCAGTAGCCAACAAATAGCAAATTACAGTTTGATTGTATCCATGTCTATATACCATTAAAGTCTTTTGTTACTGATAACTTTGTGTAGTTATTGCTACACCTCACGAATATAATTCAACATATAATAGGAACTGTCTATGATATCTCATCAAGCTAATCGTCACATTACCACACGCTTGTATGTGTTTTTAACACTTTAATTTAGAAACAACAGACAGAAAAGATTGGCGCCAAAGATATTGCAAAATTTCTATCTACACAGAAATAATAACACTAAAAGTGACCTTATTTGTCCCCATGTTTAATTTTTTTCTTTTATTTTCAGGGAGAATCAAAAACACGATCATGGTCGTGGTCAATGCTGCTGATGCTGATGGCACGCTGCGCGAGCGCTGAATGTCCATGGGAGGGTGCGCCCCCTCTGCAGGCCGCGTGTGTATGCGCACATAATTTAGCAAGAGATCTGTCAGTCCAATGTGATCAGGTATAGCACTTTAATACATTATTTTATGAATGTCAGATTAAAATCAATCAAGAGTAAAAATAACCAATTTAAATATCCACTCAACAGGTTGACTTCCCAACACTATTATCAGCTTTAAACACGAGCGCAAGAAATATTGTTATCGATCTACTGTATATTAATAATTCAAGTATTCCCATCCTCACTCATAACATGTTCACAAACCTTAAAATTCATAATCTCCAAATATCCGGATGTGGAATAAAGCGAATAGAAGATGACGCTTTTAGAGGACAAGGGCCGTATCTAAAAAACTTGAACCTGCAAGATAACGAATTAACCGAAGTACCAGTAAAAGCCCTGAAAATATTGATAAACCTCTCACTCCTAGATATATCCAAAAACCGCATTGCACACATCGCCAACCATTCTTTTATAACCCTTCGTAAGCTCACAACTCTGAAAGTTTCCGACAATAATGTCACATTAGAACCACAAACTCTCACTGGATTAGAAAATTCATTGAAAAATTTAAATCTCAAAGGCACGAAACAAAAAACAGTACCCGAATGTATTCGGGGTCTTCGAAGCCTGGCTTTTCTCGACCTCTCTCAAAACAGTATCAGGGAACTTCCAGGACCCGACGGAAGTAAGACATTTGAGGGATTAGACTCACTGACTGCTCTCAACTTAGAACGAAATCTCATCGTTCATGTTAGAGAAGATGCGTTTGCCGGGATCAAGACAACGCTAAGTTCTTTAAGTCTGTTAAACAACCTGTTACCTGAATTCCCAACTGCTGCAATAGGAACTCTGACCGATTTAAGAGTACTAGATATCGGGTTCAACTTATTAAATAAATTACCAGTCGACGCTTTTGTGAACAATCCATCAATAACTTTACTAGCGCTAGATGGAAATCCTTTGGCCACTGTGCCGGAAGCAGCGTTTTCTCACCTTAACGAAACACTTCGTGGTCTCAGTCTTGGCGGTAGGTTCTTAAACTGTGATTGTCGCCTGCGCTGGATAATTGAATGGATTCGCAACGGAGAATTGCAAGTAACATCACGAGAAAGAAACCCGCAATTCTGCGGCAATCCGTCCCACTTCCGTGAGCGAGGGTTTTACAGTTTTGAACCAAACGAATTAGTTTGTGAATACGATTCAACTTCAACAACAGAAAGGGTATCAACGACGGTAAAAGATTCGAATGAGTGGAAATTAAGTCGCGTCATCACAACGACGTCCACCACTACCTCTGCACCGTCATCAACCAGCAGTACAACTGCGGCACAAGAAACAGAAATCAGTAAAAACATAGATGCACCAACGAAGCCAGCCATCATTCAGAGCACCAGCACCAGCAGCACAAGTACCGCACGCCCCAGCCGCGTCCCCTCCGTCCGCCCCGCTGCCCCCACATGGCGCCACGCCCCGCACCAGCGTCCTCCTCTAGTCATGAGTTTCCCACAGCAAAAACCAAAAGTAGATGATTCCAATGAAGTCATTGTGAAAAATGCATACAGGCAAGACAATTCTGTA
The DNA here is from genome assembly GCA_036375495.1 of Agrotis segetum. NCBI lineage: Eukaryota > Metazoa > Arthropoda > Insecta > Lepidoptera > Noctuidae > Agrotis > Agrotis segetum. Next base: position 1,977,652 of record JAQSVV010000263.1, on the reverse strand, counting down.
ATCATACAATGGGACTCAGATGTTGCTAATATACTCGGCTTCCGCGTCGTTTATCGACTCTTCGGAGACAAAAGCTTTAAACAAGGACCACCTTTAGAAGCCAGCGAAAGAGAATTCAAAATTAAAAATGTTCCATCTCAGGTGTGTATAACAATAAGTGATTGAACATGCTTTTTATCAAACAAATAGTGAATTTGATAAACAGAAAAATATGTTTTTACAGGAATGTATCGTGGTCTGCGTGATCTCCTTGGAGGAGGTTCACGTAAGTCCAGAGACGGTGCCGTATTCTCAGTGCCGTGAAGTGCGGACCGTTTCCGCCGCCGCCTCTAATATGGACAAGATCACGATAGCGGCGAGCGCCGCCATTTGCGGCACCATCGTCGTGGCGGTACTCGTATTCGCCGCGGCGTCACGTCGTCGATCTCGCACGGTGCACCGCCTACACACGCAAGCTCCTGAGAAGATGCCCAACCCTTGTTGCGGCGGGCTCACCGGCACGCCGAGCCCCAGCGGCCCGCTCTCTTCGTTAGCAACGATCGGCGCATTTGGAAAGCAGCGTGAGTGGGATCAAGTGTCGGCTTATAGCGCACGTTCGATCCCGCGTGCACGTTCCTATACTGAACCGGCTCCTCCGGACCCATTACCGGGTCGTCCTGGAAGAGCTCGTTCCCTCGCTGATGGTCAATCACAACATAGCTATTCCCATTCCGGCCGATACGGAGTGCCTGGCTACCCTAGTAGCCTTCTAGGATCACGAGCGGGTAAGTTGGACTGTCGCTTTGATTACTTCTTCGTTTCACTTCCGGCTTTTATACTTGATTTATTCACAGTTTTGAAATGCACGGCGTCATTATTACGATACCTATAAATAAATGCCTTTTAATTTTTAGATTTGCGACAGTCTCGTCAGTCCTTAGGAGCAGCATCGGAGCGAGCCTCACGGTTGTCGCTGAGCGGCGCTGCGGGTGGCGCAACAGGCGGCACGGCGGGCTCCCGGCGCAGGCCGCGGTCGAGGTCACGGCCGGCTAGCCGGTACAGCGTCGGTTCCCTGGGTATGGGGTACTGCGACACATCTGACAACTGGACTGATCACGATATGGACATCTACATGGCGCGGAACCCGACGACTCGGAGTGGACTAGTGCCTTTATAGCGTGCAAGGGACACGGCGCGGGGAGATGTGACATGTCGCGAGCGCTCCTCGCCCTCGCGCAAGGCTCCCGCGGGCTATACCTCGTGGTGCAGTCATAACGCCCGCGCAGGCCAGCGCCCGCACCGACACTCTCGCCGACACAGTCATGAGAAGACCAACAGACGTGCGCACGCGCACTGCAACTCGGTCGCGGCTCAGAGCCAGTGTGTCCGTTATCCGATAGAATATTGAGTAAAGTGTAATTATATTGTTACCCACTAGAAAATTTTACGATCATGTACAGATGGCTTAGTTTCGGTATACTTATTACGTACATAATTTAGGAAAGAATTAAAATTAAATTCCTAAATTCTCTGGTGAATACTCTATTTGAGATTCAATTATTTATTTGATTTTGACTAGTTACATTGCGGAACAAGTAATTTGTAAAAAAAAAGAGAAAAGCTTTCTCAGTGGATGGAACGCAATTCGTTTTTATAAATGCCTATTAAATGAGATTAAAATTTTTTATGAATTTAAAATTAAAACTATTGGTTGGTGAAAACTAGTCACAATATTTTTGATAATTCACTGTAGAGACATCAATTTACTAAGGTTGCAGAATGTTACTGACTAATATTATAATGTTCGCATTTTGAACACAGGGTGTTCTTATTACCACTGATTTATATTGTATATTACTTTTAATTTTTATGGTGCATATTTATTTAATTTTAAGGTTGAATTTTTATTAATAAGTTGTAAATATATTTTTAAATAGATGTTAAGGTAATGTAGTATAAACGATAATTGATTTTCAAGATTGTAATAGGCAATTTCAATTGCTGAGCTAGGTACTAAATATTTAAATACAATAACAATCTTTAAAAGACACAAACCCTACTTTAATGCATATTATTGACCAGGTGAAAAATAAATATAATAAATCCAAAATGGTGCTACTTTGAAAGACTGTCTTTTTTGTATTAGTTTAATGGAAATGTTATTTTTGTACTGTTATGGAAATTTTTAAAATGTTTGCTCAAATTGATAAATTAAAATTAATGGCAAAACGTTTTTGTAAAGTTAATTATCTTAATTAAATAATAATTTGATAATTTTGAAGATTTCGATTACTGCATACACCCATGAAAAATTCTCAATCAATCTCTGAACACTAAGTACTTACCCTGGTACAAGGATACGATGCTCCCAGCGGTACTGCAGCTCCTGACAGAACTCGTACCAGAGATGCGCCAAGTAGGGCAGCCCGCCAGCGTCGAACAGCCGCGCCGCCGTCACCGACACCCGCCACACCAGCCCGCCCTCCGGGCTAGTCTTCACATAGCTACATAACTTCTGTTCACCGTCCATCTGAGAAAAATAACATCATACAAATAAATCAACAAATTCATGAAGTGATACCACTAGCGCCATCTACTGGCAAAACGAAACAACTCTTCACCTGCTTGAATTCTACTTCTAGTTGTTCAGGATAGTTGAAAGTATTATCTTCAACTGCATCAGGGAAAACATAGTATAGCAGGGGCATGAGCAACTCATCAGCTATGGGGCCCTTAAAATCTGTCATGTTTCTGCTTTGTCCCATGGCAGCCTTAACTAATTTAGAAATGGTAATAGGAGCTTCAGTGATCTTATGCAGAGGATTCACTAGTCCCAAACTTTTGCTCAGCCCCAGAGTATCCATAAGTAGATTATTATTATCTAACAAATCCATAATTTTATTAATAGTTTCCGATAATTGACAATTGAAATTATCCCTCATTTTGAGGGTAATTGTCCAAGTAGGGGCCATGAGTGCATCAATTTCAGAAAAGGTTGAAGAATCTACTATTGCACATTCACGGAATTTGGGCCAGATGGCATTGAGCAATACACTATGGATGGGGTTTTTGTCAGAACCAAAAGGAAGCTCCAACAGTTTTTTCACATCAAACCCGTCTATTGATAGAAACTCATTTGATTGAGTTGTCTTTTTCCAGGCAAATGCATCCATGTCTCTTAACTCATAAGAAAACTTTGTGGAAACAACAACAGCATCCAGAGCTACAGGTGATGAAATCTTAGATTTAAATAAGCTTACAAGGCCACTCAAATGTGAGCACTGATTGGAAATTCTTTTTAAATGGATTGTGTCAAAATTAACTTTATGTTCACTATCTTCGTAGAATCCTAAATACGTTTGTTGCCAGTGTTCACGTATTTTGACAAAGAAAGGCACACCACAGTCTACATTAGCAAAAGCTATATTTGCAGTGCTCATCACAAGCTTTATTAAATTACCATCAACCAATGGCATGCTCGGGTACAGCATAATATACCGTTTTAAACCATACCAGCTGGACACTGGAAAAGGACTTCCATCAAGGTCTTCCATAAAATTTGTGGTTGACTCCCAAATACCTTTGTGCAACTCTACTAGGAAAGATTTATCTTCTGACTCCTCTGAGATCTCTGTGGACTTTACAGGTTCTAGTTTATGATATGATAGTATAAATTTGTTTCCCTGGAAGTGAATTTCCTCGGATTTGCTTGTCCATTTCTTTGTGTACTCTCCTGCGAGTTTAGCTAAAGTAGATTTAGACAATCGCCATTCTTTCAATACCTCTTCTATACGAGCAATAAACACTTCCCAATCAGACGCAGTAGTAAAGTCCTGGTGGTAAATATCATACTCATCTATTTCTTCATTCATTTCTGTTTTGAAAATGCAATGAATAATACAGCAACAAACACAAAAAACAAACAGCTGTTGGGTTTGGCACTGACAAATGTCAATGAAAATGACAACTAATGACAAGCAAGAACTGCCAAGTGTCAGATTTCCATAGTTCCGTCCACAGACTAAGTAGAGAGTGGTTCCGTCTCAGTCGTGTCTATGGTAGAAATCATAGATATACAGAATGGACAGCAGATCACAGACTAACAGAATGAACCGCGCCTTCCCCAACAGGCAAAATAAAAGTGGCCCCTCTAGAAAAAGAAAAAAAAAAAATTATTTGCAAACCTAGACAGTAAATGTTTTTCTGTCCATTCTTTTAAGACTATCCGGTAGACCCAGCAGCCCCAGCAGTATACAGCAGAGCCACAGACTAAGTAGAGAGTATACACTAGCAGAGCTGTATGGAGCATAGACACAGCTCGCCCTGTTCCACCATTGTTTCACTCATGGAGTTTGTCTATGGGAGATTACAAACTATTTTTCTGTGGGACCTCGCACACTCACCCGCATCGCAGTAGCCGCAGAAGCGGTAAGAACGTTGGTTTTTTATGATTTTCGCATTATTAACAATCTTTCGCCACTATGGGAATCCTTCGTTGAATTAAACACTTCTTGATTATTATTTGTTATTCATATTTACTTTCACTGCGTATACATAATAGTTCTTTATAAAAATAAAGACACATTTATAAAAAACCTAATAAAATATCACTCAACCATTTCGTACAATTTACTTCGATCACACACAAGAATATTTTTTACAGTAACAAAAAACACTTCTCTTTTTCAAATTCAAAATCAACGGAACACATCAAAATAAGAAACCATAGATTATATTGCCAGTAATAAACTTATAAAATTCCTTAATAAAACCTAACCTTCAACATCCCCTCTGAATTTTATATTTAAAACAATTAGGACAACATACAGAAAACAAACTTATAACTAACTCCCATCAACTCATTTAAAAACCCAACTTAATTAAACCCACCCAACTTAATTAAAAACTACAAACAAACTTTTGAATTAATTAATCTAAAAACCTTACATCACTAACTTACAACCAAATTTCAAATTAACTCCCAAACAACCTTATCTCCTAATAAATCTTCAAACACAACACATAACTCTTCACATTAAAGAATGTCCTTTACTTATCACTCACTAAGCATTGTCTTAATCTCAAGAACTTTGTTCTGTCCAGTGGTTTAGTTAAAATATCAGCCAAATTATTTTTAGTAGAACAGTATTTAATTTCTAACAAATTTTTATCTATCTTCTCCTTAATAAAATGATATTTAACATCAATATGTTTGCTCCTTCTATTTAAAATTCCATTCTTAATCAATACTATAGCAGATTGATTATCAACAAACAACTGTGTTTTCGGCAATTTATTCGTCAATTCGTAGATCAGAGTCTGAATGTACAGCAGGTCTTTTATACATTCGGCTGCAGAAATGTATTCAGCCTCAGTACTCGAAAGAGCAGTGACTGACTGCTTGCGTGAGCACCAATGTATAGGGCCACCACCATAAAATATTACAAAGCCAGTCGTACTTTTTCTAGTGTCAGGATCACCTGCGAAGTCTGCATCACAGTATGCTTTTAGACTCATATCGTTCCCACGAACATACTGTATACCACTACTAATTGAGTTTTTAATGTACCTAAAGATATTCTTAATATTTCCAAAATCATTCAAATTCGGATTTTCTTGATGTCTACTGCAATAACCTACATGAAACGATAAATCCAATCTTGTTTTATTAACTAAATATAATAAAGAACCAATTAACTGACGATATTTATGTACATCATCAACTCCACCTTTCCCCTCTTGATGTACATCGACTAAAATATCAGGATGACAACTGTCCTTTAAGTTTTCAAATTTAAACTTTTCTAAAATTTGTTTAATGTAACTTTCTTGATAAATCTTAATATAGTTTTGCTCTACTTTAACATCAAACCCTATAAACTTTTCAGTTTTATCAAATTTACGCATGTCAAATTCAGTTTCTAATTTATTAATAATTTTATTTAAGTCAATTTCGTTTTCACCAATTAAAATTCCATCATCAACATAAATAGCCAAATAAATTCCTTTATCTTTATTTACAAACACACATGGATCAGATTTCAATTGAAAGAAACCTAATTTCTTCAAAAACTCCGTTAATCTTTTATTCCACATAAGTGGTGCTTGTTTTAATCCATAAAGACTTTTCTTTAATCTACAAACTTTATTTTCTTTATCTTTAATATCATATCCTAAAGGTATTTCCATAAAAATTTCTTCATCTAACTCTCCATATAAAAATGCTGTCTTCACATCAAATTGTTTTATTTTCAAACCTTTTTGTGCTGCAATAGCCAACAACAATCTAACACTAGTAGTATTAACCACTGGACTATATGTCTCTTTATAATCCACATTATGCTTTTGAAGAAAACCTCTTGCCACTAATCTCGCCTTATATCTTCCACCAGGCTTTATTGTAAATATCCATTTATTTGAGATTATCTTTCTATTCTTTGCTTCACTCCTGTTTACAATTTCCCAGGTCTTGTTTTTCTCCAATGAATCTTTCTCCTCCTTCATTGCTTTACACCATAAATCTTTATCAAAACTATTAAAAACATCTGTATACGTTAAAAATGAAGTTTCTAAATCATAATCTTTCAGCCATGCTGGCAATCTTCTCTCTCGATTTGGTAAAATTCTCCGTTCCACATTAACTGCTTCAACTGCATCTTCAAACTCATCACTAGTCTCAACTCCTGTGTCATTTCTAACTTCCCGTCTCAAAATATTATTATCTTCAACATTAACTCCAACTCCAGTGTCTTCAACACTAACTCCAACATCTTCAACACTATCTTCAAAATTATCTCCAACATCTTCACCTCTAACTTCAACTTCAACATTATCAAAACTATCTTCAAACACCTCATTATCTTCAATATTTCCTTCATCACCAACAGCTCCAACACCACTTTCACTACGAAAGACATCACCAACAACTACGTCATCATTAACTTCATTATTAATATCACCACAAATATCACCATTACCTTCACTACTAAAACTATTATCACCAATATCAACACTCACCTCTTTAAATAAATTGTCTAACTCACACTGTTTCACTCTACGATTACAACATTTTAGATAATCCGCAACATCATTCTTATTATTGTTAAACACTACATCTCTCGAATAAACAATTCTAAAATCAGAAGGATCCCATATCTTATAACCATTATTTGTAAATCCTACTAAAAGTCCTTTGCTACTCCTGGAGTCAAGTTTCTTTAATTGATAATTATTTTTATAATATGCTAAAGATCCAAAAATATTTAAATGTTTTAAATTCGGTATTCTATTAAACCACATTTCGGCTGGTGTTTTATTATTTATTGTATTAGCACTTCTGTTAATTAAATATGCAGAGGTTAAAACAGCTTCACCCCATAAAACACGTGGTAGCTGCATATCAAACAGTAACGCTCTAGTTCTTTCCATTAATGATCTATTTAATCGTTCAGCTTTACCATTTAACTGTGGAGTGTAAGGCATTGTATAGTCAATATTAATTCCTTTACTATTGCAATAAGTTTTAAATTGTTTACTATTGTATTCACCACCATTATCACATCTAAATGTCTTAACTTTTGTTTGAAAATGATTTTCTGCCAAATTAATGTAATTTATTATTTTTGAGAAAGCTTCGCTCTTATTTTTAATTAAAAATACTTTAATAAAATGTGTATAGTCATCCAAAAAAGTTATAAAATATTTGTAACCATCCCATGTTTCAGTTTCAATAGGACCACAAATATCACTATGAATTATTTCTAAAGGATTAAATGCTCTTTGTCGAATTGTTTTAAAAGGTTTCCTACATAATTTTGCTTTTGTGCAGACTTCGCAGATGTCCGTTTCCTTCACTAGGCCTCTCTCTATTCCTCGAACAAGATCCTTGGTTTTGGTTATAGGTACATGACCTAATGCCCGGTGCCAAAAGTTCGAATCTAAGTAAAAGGATTTTACTGACCTTGAAAGCACGACTGGCCCTGGGTAAATATTGATATAATACAAGTTATCTTGTTTCAGCTCACCAATAACCGCACAGTCATCCTCTGATCTACGAATGTCGCATGTGTTTCTGAAAAATTTTAAGGAGTAATTATCATCTGTTAGTCTAGACACAGATATTAAGTTTTTCTTGAGTTCTGGAACAAAAAGAACATCTCTCAATGTAATATTCTTGGTATAGATGTTGCCCATGGTGTTTACATGATGAATGTTGCCATCAGCTGTCATAATCTTATAGTTTATCTTCCTTTTATCCATAAGATAATCCTCAGAAGTAACAATGTGACTGCTGGTTCCGGAGTCAATGATAAATTCAATAGTTTCTATTTCTTTACTAGTAAAACAGTTACTTACGTGTTTATTTAGACAAAACTTTGTATAGTGAGTGTTAACACTACAATTCTGGCAGTTAAATTTGGCATTACATACGGTATATCGGTGTCCATTTTTCATGCATTTGAAGCACTGTATATTATTCATGGTATTACCGTCACCACTCGATGTTGAAGTCCTGCAGAATCTAGCAATATGTCCTTTTTCCCCACATTTGTAACATGTCCTTACTAAGAAACTTGTTGTCGCTTCTTGGCTGTTTTTATCATTCTCATCCAATGTTCTTGTTACAGGTTCCTCCACAAGATTGTTAGTCCTCATCCTTAGTTCAAGACTAATCCGTGATATTAAATTTGTTAATGTTTTATCACTTATTGATGTTGCCTCCCATGCTGTTCTAAAGTGATATAATTTCTCCGGTAGATTTGTTAATATTTTTGTTATAATCTGTTTGTCATCAATATTAAATCCTAAGCCTCTTAATCTGGTTGCTTTATTTTCAATCTCTGTAATGTCTAATAAAATGTCTTCGTTTTTGAATTTATAATTGTAAAAATCTTCTAAATGTTGTGTAATTTGGGTATCTTTATGTCCAAGGAAAATATTATCGAATTTGTCTAAAATTTCTTTTGTTGTTGCGCAGTTTATTGCGTAAACCATGTATTTTTCGCTGATCGAGCATAAAATTAATAATTTTCCTTTTGCATCTTTCTTTTCAAAATCCTTTTTAAGGTTTTCACCTTCATCCAAAATAGAGTTGATTTCTTTTGCTTTAAATATGAGCATAAGTTTAATCTTCCAAACAGAATATTCAGACTCGTTGGTCAATTTTGATAATTTTACAAATTCTTCCGCCATTTTGAGATTCGGACTTTTAGTAATTCATTTTTCTACTCACTCATCATATCGTAGCGCGTTATCTAAGTAGTCACATGAGGGCCCATGACCCGTTAATTTATTATAATTTTCGCATTATTAACAATCTTTCGCCACTATGGGAATCCTTCGTTGAATTAAACACTTCTTGATTATTATTTGTTATTCATATTTACTTTCACTGCGTATACATAATAGTTCTTTATAAAAATAAAGACACATTTATAAAAAACCTAATAAAATATCACTCAACCATTTCGTACAATTTACTTCGATCACACACAAGAATATTTTTTACAGTAACAAAAAACACTTCTCTTTTTCAAATTCAAAATCAACGGAACACATCAAAATAAGAAACCATAGATTATATTGCCAGTAATAAACTTATAAAATTCCTTAATAAAACCTAACCTTCAACAAAGAAAACGATGACTGCGGGGACTGCGGAGACTGCGGTGCGGCTAGGTCTGCGTTCACCTTTATTTTGCTCCACTTTTTTTTCTCTTCGAAGGTTCATTCCAGCTCAGTCCATATCACGTCCATATCCATACTCATTCGAGGACAACCCCGAACATCGATAACAAATGTTGTAAAAATACACGGAATGTTACCGGGGAACAGGTGCGAACGCGCGTGAACCCCGCGACAACCATCCACAATCTCGTTCGCGGTTGTTCATGGGGGTTCACGGCAGTCGGCACTAATGTGGAGCCGCCATAAGATGGTTTCCATAGTAACCATGGTAACCATACGGTAAATAAATAAGAAACAACTTTACGAGCAGGATATTTTTATAGATTATTAATATTTTGATTCTACAATAAAATTATGTTTAGAGGTGATAATTCACATTCTTTGAGTTATGAACAGCAAGCTAAATTCATTCAAGATCGAATTACGAATGTGGAAAAAAACTTTGGCGAACTTTGTGTTGCCTTTGGTGACTACACAAGAAAAACGGCAAGGTGAAAATAGAACAAAACATTAACTACTTATTCTTTCTTTGTGCATTCATTAAACGTTCTTGTATAATAATTGAAAAATCGAAAGAGATACCTACATAAGTACATACCTACTATTTCTTTGATCTCAATCAGGCTTATTCCGGCAAGTGAAAGTGACAGAGCTATACAAGTCGTCTAGAGCCATCTCGTTAACACACTGGAACAAGCCTGGTTTTAAGACGTTGTATACCCCCCTGAGCCTCTTTGATCTGAGCCGCCTAAACTTTTGAGCATGACTTGAAGGGTCATATTTTTTTTTTTTTTTGAAAAAGTTTAAGTTCCCCTTTTTTATAAATCCCCTTTGTATATTTATTTTTCGTATTAAAGATTCACGGTATTTTTTAAATAGATTGCGCGACATGGGAGATGAACTAGTAAAAGTTCTAAAGGATTACGCCAATAATGAAATCGTGAACAAATCGTTAAGTAGCGGCTTAGAAAATCTGTCTACAACATTAACAGCCATTGAGGAGTACCGGAATTGTGAAGTACAGCGTTTGGAAGCTAAGGTAACTTAGTAACCATGACTAGTAATGCATAGTAAGTTTGTAATCCCTACCGTTACCAATGTTTGATCAATTTATTTGCCCATCTATTTGTATTGGGTATTAAAGATTATACTTCATTTTAAAATTCATAAATTAATAATTCTAACTTATTTTATCGCTTATTTTGACGACACGGTTAGCGCAATGAACGAGCGATCGACTGCCTCACTGGGTGCGGGTTCGATTCCCACAAGGAAAAAATATTTGTATGATGTACAACAATTTGTTATAAATCTATCTGTTTGTGTGAATTAAAAAAAAAAAAAACAATATTTCTAAACGCACCCATGAGACAGAAGAAATACATGGTGAATGAAAAGTTACATAAAAAAGGAGTTATAGGTACCTACCATACTAATGTATGACCATAAGTACGATAATCCAATCACCAATTTTGTGTTAACCTAGGTGATTGGCGAGCTGTGCCAATACGAGACAATTTGCAAACATGCCAGAGAGGAATTGAAGCACACGATGAACGTCCGTGAGAAAGAGCTGGCACGCAAGAAAGTGTTGGACAAAGCCAGGGAGAGACAACCTTTTAACAGACAGCAAGTTGTACGTTAAACTCTATAGTTAGCTACATCGTATTATGCCGAAGCCACACTAACGCAAAATCCGTTACGAGACTTTAAACGCGACCACATTACATTACATTAAAAAAAAGTAAAATTCTGATGCTCGCGTAAAAGCACTCGCTGCTTTTTCGTATTAGATACCGATACCGTACAATGTAGTAAAAATTCTGGCGGATTATCCGCTTCGCTCGTCGGATGGCACACAGCAGGGTGCATACCTACATTTTTAAGTTTAGCCGCCACTAAGCTTATATGTATGCACCGTGTGCCATCCGGTTGTGCAGAGTGCGTCCGGCGAGTACCAGTTTTTTTCTGAGGGTATCGCGAAATTTAACGGGAAATGTCGTTGGTGTGGCCCTCGTTACCTAATGTTCGTATTAAACGTCCATCATCGCGATAATTGCCAGCATTTTCCGTTAGTGTGAGCTTCATTTAGTTAAACGATGCAAGAACTCGAATCGCATGCGAGTACTACACTACATTGCGGTGTTTGTTTGATAACTGAATTCGTTGTACCTATAAAGTCCGCAATGTAACGCAACTCGCGTGCGAGTTCTTGCATCGTCTAAATGAGCCTTTATACCTACATAAAATTGGTGTATTCCCGTTCGTCCACTCGACTTCGTCCCACTAGTGGGACGAACGGGAATTTACAAAAATAATATTGAATTTGTTCCCGATTTTCCCACTCCTAATTCAAGAGTGGACGAACGGGAATATGTTCTTCGATTAGTGCCATTCGTCCCACTAAAAAGATTTGTGCAGAAATATGTTTATTCGTTGTGTCGTAGTTTGCTTGTCCTTTACTCCACTTCGTTCTCGACAAACGCAAACATTTTTTCTTCTAAATTTATTTTTATTTTTATAAATCGCAAAGTTGATCTGTGATTTTTACTGTGATTGAAATGACGGATTTTTATTCCGTTATTTTTACCAATTAAAACCACCGGTCTTATATTATTTAGTGGGACCAATAGAACTACAAAAAAAAATTAATAAATTATTCCCATTCGTCCACTCAAAAAATTTAGTGGGACCATCGGGAAAATAAATAACGAATTCCCGTTCGTCCCACTAGGGGGACGAAGTCGAGTGGACGAACGGGAATACACGATAAAATTCTCACTTGATAAAGTACGCAGCTAGCCGCATTGCGCCACACGATACTACCTGTTCTTGTATGGCACTATCAAGTACTTGTGATTATAATTAAAACCAATGGCCTTGTGCACCTGGTTTACATTACCTGCTGCCTTCATGAAACACGGATAACTATATGTCATGAAGTAACTTTATTGTTGTGGGTAGATTACCTACTGCCTAATTGTACCGTTGTTTATTATAGTACATTACTGCCGCGGCCTATAATGGCTACTTTGCTGATCGCACTGATGATGGCCGACAGCGCTGCGCAGCGTAGCGCAGCTCCAGGCCGACACAGCGCGGTCAGCATGCACCACTTGATGGACGAGCTGAGATAAAGGCCGAGGCCGTAGGCCGAGGCCTTTACAGCGAGGACAGCAAGGGCTGCATGATGGCCAAGCTGGAAGGCCTAGAGCGTAGCTAAGCTAGCTGGAGGCAATCATAACGTGACCAGCGAAGCAGACATAGTGGGCCAAGGCTTGTATAGTGCTTTACTCAAAAATGCAAGTACCTAACCTACATAAAACCAGCAAGTGATTTAAATAAAATATATATTAATTAACTAGAAATTTAATTAAAATAACAATTATGAAAAATACAGTTACTAAAATTCAACACCGACTTTCCCGGTTTCATATTACTTATTAATAGTTTGCGATAATTTTAATGCGATGTTTGACTGCATTTCATTTATTACTTCATTTACTTATAGCAAAAAAGTCACTAAATAAAAATAAAAAATTCGCTGAACCGCGCTTTTGTTCCTTCTTTGATTTTTTTTTTTTAAATATGGAATGCAATCTTTTTGTGCCTACCTCTTTAAATACAAACAGCTGTGTTTTACATAAAATCTTTTTGCATTTGTTTTTTTAAAACGTTGAAACGTCAGAATAGCGGCCGGCAATGTTTTGCCGACGTTAGAGCGGCCAGCAAAAACATTGCTGGCCGCTCCTTGAAACAGACCCGCAAAGTCGACTTTGCTCAAACAAGGTTGTCAAAATAATGACCACATTACATGCATTTTTGAGTAAAGGCATTTTAATAACTCAACTTCAACGCTTCTAAGATGAATTCGCTTATGCTATTTCATTATTATGAAGTAACATGGCTATTTTTGTCATTTTTTGACGGTTGGCGCAAGGGCTGATAGATCGCCGTCTACTGCGGAGCGTTTCGCGGGTTCGATCCCCACACGGAGCAAATATTTGTTTGACTCACAAGTAGTTAGTTTTGGATACCTATCGATGATTGTTTTTTGTGTTTTTCTATGGTTGTTACCACAACATTGGGGAAATTCCTAGTGTGGGGGAACAGTTTACAAAAAAAAGAAAAGCGCCTGATATTAAAACATCACGCCAGTATTCCCCAAGGTATATGGCAGATGTATGTATACGACATATTGAGTGCTGCAGATATTAGTGGAACCAGTACGTAGATGTTAAAGAAAGTAACAAATTCTGTTATAGACTTATGCTGAATCTGAGTTACTAAAGGCCTCAGCAGAAATGTCACGGACTGCCAAAGGCTTGAGTGAACAAACGGAGTTCTTCGAGCGCCGCAAACTTCAGCAACTGAAGACACTGCTGTCAGACTTCGTTATGATTGAGATGACCTTCCACGCGAAGGCAGTGGAACTGCTCACTGTTGCTTATCAACAGATCAATGATATCAATGACAAGGGTGACTTAGAGGTGAGTTGAGCAGTGCACAACGTTTGATCATTTTGACATTTCTTAATCGATATCTGCTTAAACTGATCGATCTTAGTTCCGAACTATTACGCCCAAGATATATTTGATCGTTCTAATACGAGCTAGAGGAACTAATGAACTAGAAGTTTTAGGGTTGAACCATATCTGGCAGCACGGAATCGCCTTTTTCCGTAGCCCTTCCTGTTTCTGTCGCTTAGAACTGCCATTTGCTAGACCGAGACAATGCGACAGCACCCGGCCGCCTCGCGGATTCCGCCGCGTGCTATCGCATTATGCATTATGTCTCGGTCTAGCAAATGGCAGTTCTAAGCGACAGAAAGAGAAAGGGCGGCGGAAAAGGCGATTCCGTGCTGCCAGATGTGGTGTAACCCTTACAGTTTTCTAATCTAGGTAATATTTTTTTGTAAAGCGTTTGAACGCAGGTCTTTCAGATAGTGAGGATCAAACGGTAAATATTATTTCATTAATTTTATTCATATCACTTCATATTTTATATAATACCATTCATTGACCATACAGAACTTCAGAAGAAAATTGTTTTCGCCGGAGAAACCTACGAATCTTGGAATGACTGCACGATCATCTTCACTCGCGTCGCTCATGAACCAGCAGTCCCCTACTAATGACGAGGACTTTGCGGTTAGCATCACATACACTCATTATATTTTAAGCATGTTTCATCTTTTTAAGGGGAATTTCCAACTGGGCGTGGAAGACTATATAGAAATGAGGAATATTAAAAAACATTGGAAGAAGCCTCGAGACCGACCGACTTAGATAAATCAATATTCCTAGTCAGGAATTGAACCCGCTGATTTTGGAATAAAATTCACACCCTGTATTATTACACTATCACCATTTAGTTAGCGAGCGACGACGGTCACAGAAAGATCAAAATATTGTTTTCTGGGAAGTAATGACATACGGAACCCCAAATTCTTGCAGTATTTTTCGATAATTGAAATAGGAATTCGAAGCTTGTTTATGCTCTTAGCATGCTTATCGGTCGAGTATCGACGGTACAGACAGAAATGTGCGTGAGCAAAACCGTTGCCTAAAACATGGCAGTGTTAGGTATAGGGAGCAAAACAGATAAAAAAAGCATTTTTATTACAGAGCATGAGAAAAGCGAGGTCACCAGAAAAGTATGCTAATTCGGGAATGACTAGATCCAGCTCGTTAGCCGCTCTCATGAATAATTCACCGAACAAGGAAGGCGATGAAACATCCGTATGGCCTTTTATGTTTTTAGTTATGAAATACCTAATATAAAATTATATGATTCCATGCTAATCCATTTTCTTTGATACAGGATTCGGAGGAAACAGAAGATGAAGACTCTTCTGAAGAAACCGAATCGCGTTAATTTTAATTGGGTACCTATTTAAGTTGTGTACCTAGTACCTATAATGTGACGTGTGTATGCGTGTAATACAGATCTACAGTATATAAGATATATAAGAAATGAGAAATATCACAGTCAAATAAATAATACACCGCAGTAATACGATTCGTTTTTTTTTATTTAGATCTATTAGTATATAAACCTACTTCTGGGTGGCTCACAAAGCACTGCAAAATACTAAACCGTATGATAATAAAACTATATTTTTACTAATTAGCTGACTTAATAATGGATATCGTAAATATTATACAGACAATCTATTTTGTACATTTTACTTGAGCAGTACCTACATCATTTGCACAATATCTATGTAATTTAGAGTGGCGAATACGAATCTAGAATTCTAGATTACGATTAATATGACTTATGATCTAAAAAATGCCGCCACTGTTATTACAAAGCCATAGCAATACTTTTGATGAAATATAATGGTGTTCTTGGTCGAAAAAATATTAGGAAATCAAAATGGCATGAGCTATTGATATGCCCTCTAAATTATTTCCCTTCGTGACGTGCACGCGATCTTGTGTATCCGTATCGTTCGGCACCAGGCACAGTACTGATCAATATTCACCCTCTAGAAACCAGCCCCTGTTTATTACTTTAGTAACGAAAACATCAAATATGTAATACAACACAATTTAATTACAAAATAAACAATCATACAAATATTTGCACAAACACAGATACATCCACTGTGCTTAGTAAAACCTTACAAGAATCTTTGTCTGTTCACTCCATATTGCTTTGCATTCAGTTTGATTTCCACTTTTCATAAATTAGACAACTACTAGCGTACTATGAAACAAAGGAACACTTCAAACATCTTCACCCATTCAGTAGATCCCAATATCTTTGAACAAATTCACAAACTTCATGCCATAAGTCTAGTCTAATGTTACTGCTGTTACCTCTATTACATGCACTGAAGGCTTGATGTAGCATGACATACTTTGGTGTAAAGTAACGAGTCTAACAATCCAGCAGTTAATACAATGATAAAACTTAGCGTTCCATTACTAGAATTAGTTGGTTTAATAGCTCAGACCACACATGGAGTTCAGAAACAATAAGTGTAACTAATCCTGCAATAATGAAACACCTGTCCTTGTGTCACATGTGTATTGATACCATAAAAACAGCAATTACTAAGCTCTCGAAATTTACATAGTGATTGGTGTTACACTCCATGTCATTGCAATTATTGCCTACACAAAAAAGGAGTGCAGTTGGTTATGGCCATCTCCTGCCTTTTTGCTTATGTTTAAATAATATTATCTTATCAATAGTGGGTGGTCACATACATAACAATTATATATACATGAGCCACATAATCATTTAGCCCCTATGGAGTTACATCACTTATTTATCTTTATATATGCATTTTAGTAGTGTTTACTTTGACATTAAATGGTAATAATGACATGATTCAGGCACAAAACAATGTGGTGTGTTTGTTACTTCTAGGATCACTGCTACTTTATGACTACTTTTCATTTTCAACACCGGCTTGTGTCATGAGGTCTGTGATATTCTTCTCCAACTCATCAACACGGGTGCCCATCTCATCTATCCGGTTGATGATCTGATCTGACATACTCTGGAATTTGTCTTGCATGTTTTGTAGGAGGGACTGCACCTGAGAAATTAAAATGAATCAAGATTAAATAAATTGAAAAAATAGTTTTTAAGAAAGTGTATTAATATTGCGGTTTGCGGCGTCAGTGTGCTAAATGCGTAAGAACATAATTATACATGAAGCAGCTCAGATACCTACGCTTCTGAAAATAAAGGTTAAAAATCATTAATAACTGTCAAGAATTAATTGTAAATTGTCTGAACATAAGGGCTCCTATTGGAATTATTCTTTTCCCAATTATTAATTTTATTTAGAAATCTTCAATCAATGACAAATAGACACTGTCGATCATTATAGCAAGAACTTCTTGGCATGGATTTAAATGCTATGTATGAGATTTTTTATTCTAGGTACATGAAATGAGTATCACAAAGATTTGAACAAGTTAATGAACAAACACACTACTTGTGTTTTAGTCATTACATAATTAATATTGTAGACCGGATAACCTCATTGGGATATAAACTGCATTATTGCGTCGCATCGAAACAGACTCGTAAAATATTTAGCAGCTATGTCCACCAGCAAAGGGATTCAAACTCACGTATTGTGTCACCTCTTGCATGTTTTTAGGATCATTTCCCGGTGCCGTGTAAGTGCTCTCCACGTCAGTTGTTGTTGTTTCTGTATTTGGTTCTGCCATCGCTTAAATTCTTCTCTTCTACAACCAAATTGCAGCCTTGTTTTCAAATCAATACTATCTTAGTTACGTCTTTCCTCTTAAAATATTCAACACACAGAGAGTGCTTTCACGTCGAAACTCTAGCGATAACTGAATTGAGTAGGCTTTCAGTGTAACTAAATTAAAATTCAATTTCTAACAAAAAGTAGCTAAAACATTGCCTAGCGAATTGATTGACAAAACAAAATGACATGACGACATGACACGAAGAATATAATACCCGGGGGTGCGTTTAAATCCTTCTTCGGTATTTCGCCGGAAAAAAATTAAACCGGCGAGGGTTCGCTGAACGGAGTCATAAGTTTCTGTCAATGTTAGTTGTCAAATTCAATTGACAGCTCAGTTTATTGAACAAATAATCAATTTGCCGGTTTAATACAAATCCATAATCCACAAATAATATTTACTCTCTAAAATAAAAATAATATTCGTTTTTACGGCGAGAATCTAGCAAAACAACAAAACTTAATGTCAATCTGACAGCAGGATAAAATTTTGCGTGGTAAAAAGGTCGCAAAAATTTATTCCTTTCAGCAAAAACATAGACCAGCGGACGACCGTAAACGGGGCAGATTAAATTTTTATTGGTATCATTTTTCACCTCGCGGTGTACTTAAACGGGGTGTTTGCCATTTAGTCAGTATAAATTTAAGCTGGATAAAGGATTTAAACGCAGCCCGGAACAACAAACTACATGGGGATGGCAACTCAAAGCTAATTGTAGATGGCGCTGCGATAGTTGGTCCCCACGTCTACCTTGTAAAAAAAACAAACAAGATTATTTGTTATAAAAATTGAGTATAAATACATAACAAATATGGAAAATTATTCGTCCATGCAAGTACTTGTACTAAAAGAAGAATTAAGACGCAGCGGTGCATCTACAAGAGGAAAAAAGTGATTTAATGACAGTTCTTTGGGGACCAAACTGTCACTTTGACACTTGCCTTCCCCATATCAACTTCCCTGACAAAATCTCTTCTTGTCTTTTTTATGCAATACAACAAGGATAGCGCATCATAAATATTCATGTAACATATCACTAATAATAACAATTTTGTGGATATGGAAAACCTTGTCCATAGACAAAAATCTATCGATTTTGTGCATAGACTTAAAGTATGGACTGACTGCGGATCCCACTCAACTAAAAAGGGAGTGAGAGAGAGGGAATCGAAGGGTCTTTTGGCGCAAGGTGCAAACGTGCAAACCGTGCAAACTATCTTTTAAATGGAATTCAATAACGTAATGTGTGTTTCTCTTTTATCTTTTGGCAATAAAACGCAATGTTGTTTATGCTTTTTATAAACAAGCAAGTGTCAACCGTGTCAATGTAAAACTGACTGACAGTTCAACTCAATGTCAAAATTGTCAAATTCAATTTTCCTTTCCGTTTTATTATTTTGTTCCCGGTAAACCATAAACAGAATAAAATTGTAGTTAGATTTAGGAGTGTTACTTTATATCTATTATCATATAATGCAGCCATTAACCATGAATTCTAAAGGCGATATTCAAATTGATATAAACCAAGTGAGGATCGATATTTTAAATGGCATTCGTGAATGTACGGATCGGGGCCTTACACAAACTGCCAAATGGCTTGCAGAGCTGAATTTCTCTCTAAAAGATCACAAAATTGTATATGAGCAAACTCCAACTACTTACGATGATGGTATTTCGCTTGAAGAGAAAGAAGCTTACACCCTGGCCAAGACTTATTTCGACTGTCAAGAATACGACAGGGCTGCACATTTTTTAGAGAACTGTTTAAGTTCTAAATGTGTTTTCCTTCACAAATATTCCCAGTACATGTCAAGTGAAAAAAAGCGACTGGACAATGCTACAGATCTAGGTACAGAAAATACGGAATCTACACAAGTGCTGTTGGATTTACTTTCCTATTTTAAGGTAACTAAGTTAACGGTGGTTTTTACCAAGTTTTACACATCTTATGGTCAGCACTTTTAATTTTACAAAACATCTTACAAGCTATTTTATTCTGCAGGCAAACCGTAACAATCTAGATGGATATCTGCTGTACTTAGAGGGTGTGGTATTGAAAAAACTAGATTTGCGGAGTCAGGCAGTGACAGTGCTGCAGGCAGCCGTGGCCGCTGCTCCTACTCTCTGGGCAGCGTGGGTGGAGCTAGCAGGCCTTGCTAATGAGTATGAAGCCTTAGATTCACTTCAACTGCCCAAACATTGGATGATGTATTTCTTTGCAGCACATGCTTTTGTTGAATTGAAATTATCAGAGCAAGCTTTGGAAGCCTACATGGTCTTGGTTGGTGCGGGTTTTGAAAAAAGTACTTATGTTACAGCACAAATGGCTATTGCCCACCATGATAGAAGAGGTAATTTTTCTTTGCCTCACTAATGTTAGTTATATTGTTTTGAAATGAAAATTTAGTAACATAGAAGGTTACAGAACACTTTTCTTAATTTTGGTTTTATAATGTTTCAGATGTTGACTCTTCACTGAGCTTATTCCGTGAACTTTACCAGAATGACCCATATCGGCTGGACAACTGGGATGTGTACTCTCATCTTCTTTATCTAAAAGAAAAACGAATGGAACTTGCAAACTTAGCCCAAAGGGCAGTGTCAATAGACAAATATAGAGTTGAGACATGTTGCGTTATTGGTAAGTGGTTTAAAATCCTTAAATTTTTTCGGCTTTATCTCAGTATACAGATTGATAGAACTGATTATTTTATGAATGTGTTAATTAAGAACAAAAATTGATTGCAATTAATAAAATAATATTTGACTTACAGGCAACTACTACAGTTTGAGAAGTGAGCACCAGAAAGCAGTGGTCTACTTCCAAAGAGCATTGTCTTTGGATCCTCAGTACCTTTCAGCATGGATACTCATGGGTCATGAGTTCATTGAACTACAGAACTCTAATGCAGCAATACAGTGCTATAGACAAGCTATTGGTAAATAATTATTTATTTGTCATCATCATCAGCCTATATAATTTTCCAACTGCTGCAAGCTGCTCTCTGTGAGAGGGAGTGGACCATAATCCAGCATATGAGCTTGTAGTGTGTGTTGATAGATGTCAGATGTCTTTGAATATTTGGCTCTAGGACATGCCAGTTTCCTCACTCACTATGTTTCTCTTTCACCATTTTGAGAGCAGTGGTGATGAAATATATTACACAAAGTAACATCCTTATTAAAATCCTGCAACTTACAAGCTGTGGGTCCTGTGGGTCAGTAATGGCAACTTTATTTCTTTCAGATGTGAACAGAAATGATTATCGCGCATGGAATGGACTTGGACAAGCATATGAAATTCTTGGATTGAATGGTTACTGTATATATTACTACTCCAGGGCAGCACAGCTGAAACCTGATGACTCTAGAATGTTGGTGTCTCTAGGGGAAGCCTATGAGAAAATGGATAAAATCCCAAATGCACTCAAGTGTTACTACAAAGCTCACAGCACTGGTGATATTGAAGGGATGGCCTTATTCAAACTAGCTAAGTAAGTTATATCATTCACCTCTCGCGCCCGGCATTGGTTGCGGCCATGCTGCGGGGCGAGACGGAGTGGGAAGCGGTCAGCTCCTTCTGCGAGGCAGTAATGCTCGTCAAGGAGGAGGCAGGCCGCGAGCGAGAGAGGACAGCGTCCTCCCTCCGCCCCAGCCGCAGTGGTAGGCGCCCACGGCGACGGACGTCGCAAGATGATCTCCGGCCACCGTAGGCGCGGGCATGCGGGCAGCGAGTAAAGGGCAACTCGCTGCCCGACCAAGGACCATGCCCGGGTCGATGGCGCGTTGTGTCCCACGCGCGCCTCAAAGAGCGTCAGCATAATGACGGGGCCCCCCTCTCAGAGGGCCAAAGCCTGCCGGGGTCGCGGGATTATTCCCTAACCGTAACCCCGGAACGTAACAGGCTATGAAGGACACCGTGGATTTTAGTCAGTAGAAGTCTGACGGTCCCTCCCGCCCTGCCCGGGGTTGGAGGACTCATTTGATGATTTTACCACGCTAAAAAAAAAAAAAAAAAAGTAAGTTATATCATTCAGTAATAAATCTGTGATAATAAAAATATAACTATAA
Organism: Agrotis segetum; assembly: GCA_036375495.1. NCBI lineage: Eukaryota > Metazoa > Arthropoda > Insecta > Lepidoptera > Noctuidae > Agrotis > Agrotis segetum. The sequence goes on along the minus strand of JAQSVV010000263.1, from coordinate 1,955,672 downwards.
AATCCCTACAAAAGATAAGGAGCTCAATTTTCATGTTTGATAGGAAAACACAGCACTAATAATGGTTGAGCTGGATCACTGATAAACTTCATGATTGAACTTGTTTATAGCAGAAAAATATAGTCTTTTATCATATAGATTAGTAGGATAAGGATAATAAATTGCATATGATAAATATGTAAAAATACTGTTTCCAGGTTATACGAAAAGTCGAATATGCCAAACAGTGCAGCTGCCGCGTACACGGCAGCTTGTCAAGACCCTGCCAACGCGGGGAGTAAGGAGTTGCCGGCGGCGCAGCGGTACCTAGCACAGTACTACCTCCGGTTTTCACTGCTCGATCATGCTGCTCATTACGCTTACAAGTGCTTAGAGCACGAAAGTGTAAGTTGACTGTTTCCTGTCACCATACATTAACATCAAATATTTTAAAATAATAATTTCTCATTACCCATATTTAACACAAATGATGATGGAATAATGTTGATGTATTCTTTCAGACCAAAGAAGCAGGGAAAAATATTCTTAAAACAATATCGGAAAAGCGGTCATCGGCGACATCTTCACAGCCGGCAAATCTCCCTGAAGACTTGCCAGATGCCATAAAAAATGCATCAACTGTGTCTATAACACATGAGACCCCTAAAACACCACTAGCAAGCCCTAACGTGACTCCCGACAACTTCTCCACACCAGTGTTCACTCGGAAAAGCAGTAAATATAAAATGTGACATACAATTTCAAAAAAATGTAAAATGTGAAGAGACTGACTTGTTATAGTGTAAGTGTACCAATATCACTTGTAAAAATGTATATTTAATAAAATCTCATTAAATGTAAATGTTATTCTCTTCTTTTCTCTCATTCACCCATGCGATTTTAGGGTTCCATAGTATACAAGGAACCGTTAACCTATATTTTCGCCAAGACCATCCGTCTGGCTGGACGACGCGTTGTGTTCCACGCGCGCTTCAAAGAGTGTTAGCATGATGACGGTGCTGCATCCCCCCCCTCTAGAGAGCGAAAGACTGCCGGGGTCGCGGGACTTGTCGCATTATCATGACCCTGGAACGTAAAGGGCTATGGAAGGACACCATGGATTTTAGTCAGTACGAGTGTGACAGTCCTTCCCGCCCTGCCCTGGGTTGGAGGACTCATTTGATGATTTTACCACGTAACGTACAAAAAAAAATCTGTCCGCAGCGCTTATACAAGGTCCCGAGAAGTGTTCTGCTAGGTGTAATGTTTTCTTATGAAAATCGAGTAAACTTTTTGCAATCATGTTTTTTTGTACACAGCATCTCATCAATCATATTTTATTTGCAATAAAAAAAATACAATCTCTGCAAAAGAAAAACTATTTTCGAGTAAAAAAAGTTCCACTGGCGAAAGTTGACCACGAATAGAGAATCTTCCCCAAGGCAGAGAGATTCTTTGGTGGTATAGGGTCAGTTCACACCGAGACAACCGACGTGACGCGGCGATACTGGAAATGTGAATATTTTCGTGTAGTAAATAAAGTTAGATTTTGAAGTCACTAATAAAAGATGCGTGCTGTGTCGCGTTATCGCTGAATTCTGTATCTTTTTGAGTAGTAAATAAATTGGATTTTGTCACTCTATTGAAAATGCGTGCCGCGTCGCGTCTCGGTGTGAGTTGACCCTTAATCAATGGCATATTCGTATTAGTTTTTAAATTAGAGAATTTAATTGAATTGCAATCTCTAGGCATTTTTTGCATATCCGAACACGAGATAAAAAATATTGGAAATGACCTATCCTAAGCACACTTTCCGAGACACCCTGTACATAGATTAATTGCGCCCGCCGACACATAGTACTATTAGGGTCAGCGCACACCAAGAGCAGAGTAGAGCATTTTCTAAGATATTTGAAAAAAATATCTTTTGATTATTATCATACTTAGCAAAGTCGACTGACTGGCGCGAGTGCGCTCGCGTATATAGAATGCATACTCGAACACGCAGTCGACTTGCTCGAGCAACAAGGCGTGTATTCAATTTTGTGAAGTATGATTATAATCACAAGATATTTTCTTCAATAATCTCAAAAAATGCTGCTTTTGGTGTGCGGTGACCCTAAATATTTTAATAAACCTATTATATTTTTGTACACGTACCTAGTGGGATTTTTTTCTCCCATAAGTGTCCCCTAGTGTGGCCCTAGAGAAAGGTGGAGTTGTGAGGCCAAATTGCATGGGTGAGGTGGATTTCCAGGAAGTGGATTCCACACACACATGAATGATTGTTTTTATTGGATCAATTATAACAAAAGAACATATGTATAAAAAATAATAGTGATTACTTTATTTATACAATTAACAGATCTTAGTGCTGAAATAGTAAAAAACAATTATTTTATGAACTAAATAAATAGGAAAGTGCATTGATTAGAAATAATAAAAATTGTTCAAGTTAGCTCCTTGCAAAATAAAAAATACGATTACAATCACAGATGAAGCACATAATTTGAGAGCTCATTTTCTACCTCGCTAATTACACCTACGTTTGCAAATGATTTCCTTTAAAAATATAAGAGTATATGAATGTTAAACCCTGACTAAAAATGATCAGTACAATTTTGTCAAGCAAAATGTTAAATATTAAATAACATTAAAAATAACTTACATTTCATGGTGATTACAAAAAGTCAACAATACATTACTCAAAAAACTTGAAATGGTAGAATCTGTTAGAAGTATCATTCTTTGTTGGGTTCATACATTTTCAACAATATATTTATTTTTTTAATGAGCAATTCATACATGGACATTAAATACATACTGTTACTTGTCTATAATAATCCAAATGACACCAGAATGTGGACTCCTACTGATTAAAATACCCAATATTCTTATATATTTTATCTTACATATTTTATCAATATTCTTTTGTACCATTCCATACATTTCCAAACTACTCTATCAAATAAGGCCAGTAACCTCTATAAATGACATCATGCGCGTCAGGCGCAGCCACCTCCCGGCCACTGGCTGACTCACTGAACAAAACTTACTCACACAAGGCACAAGGTTTACGAACGCACAGTTGCTGATACATTATATGATACCTGTAACCTGTGTTTGAAATTTCGCGTTACACTAATAATAATGTAGGTAAATAGCTTCGTTATTTACTGGTCATTTCAATAAAATACTATCTAAATAATTTAGAATAAAGCTAAAACCAGAGTCTTCATTAATATTACATATTTATACACAATTCATTAATTAATCCATCTTTACTTTCCATATCCGAAATACTTATTAATTTGTAATTTGATATATTAAATATATACTTATTATAAAAACATATTGAAAAATGTAAGGCATATTGAGGCACTCGATTTTACAACCATAACAAGCGTGGTGCATGGTGGTAGCTATGGACTGATATTGCTTAAGATACAGTAATATTTCGACTTACATTTCTCATCTTGTGTAAAAGTTAAATAAAAGAAATCAATTATAGAGAGCGTAATCTCGAGGTATTACTGTATCCCCACTATGGCTAAACATTAATAAATTATTCAACTACTATACAATTGTTCAATAACATAAAATTTGTAGCTTGGTTTGTGCTTTTTGTTACGTAGTTTGTTCTTTGACATCTCACTTAGTTCTTATGTTCTCATGTAGTCCCATCAGAGGAATGGATTCTTGGAATTTGTGTAACTGCCATTATTTGTAGACTGCTAAAAACATGATAAGCCAATTAAATATTATCATCACAGAAACAGATGACTCACTGGATTATCCACACAAACTGCCTGCTATATAAACAGTTAGTCACATATCTATTTCTGTGAACTACACACTTAATGTAGGGAAGTAAAACTAACTATCAGTGGTTGTTTCCTGCATGTTTTCAGCAGATAACATTATCAAAATAGTTCATAAATGAAAACATGACTATACCGGGTTGGCAATAAGATGGACCATAAAATGCAAGTTATTTGGATCATTCAGAAATAACTTTATACACATTTGGACTTTATTACTATTCAATTATTATGCTGAATACCGATGCAGACTATAAACCAATCAATGCAAGGATAACAATAGAAAACAATAGGATAAGACATCCAAAAAATATTGATTATATGCAAAATGGTTAACTGATGTAGCAAATGGCAGTCCAGATGCAAAATACATCTCATTAATATGATGCACCTCACATTAGGAAACATCTATTAATTCAGTCACATGCCTGATAGATCTGTCAATACCTAATGCAAACAAATATGGTAATGTAAACAACCAACAGTTTCAAGGTCAAATCCAAATTGATGTCAATGATTCACATACCATTTTCAATTTACTTAAAGGTACATTTAATATTATTTAATAGCCTATTTATACATGAAATAAAGACAGGTAAATGTGTTATCTGAAGATTTTTCTATATATTTCCCTATAGCTGGTTGTATGTTCACAACTTTACATCAATTTAAATAATGCTGTTTGTGGAACTATTGATAGTTATTGTAAAATATAAATGTGAAAGTTTGAATGATTCCAACTTCAGATTCTTGACACTCAATCAGGTTTAGGCAGCAGAAATAATAGAGATAAAAATTGGTCCACATGGTATTATGTTCATTAAGATGTGGATAAACATCCTTGTCCTTATCATATAATAAAAAGCAATAATTCTTACCATAAACGGGTTGACTGGTACAGTTGACGTGGTGGTACTCCATCCTCCATTGAAAAATGGGTTTTTATTGGCAAACAGATCATTGGTTGTGGTGCTTTGGAATGGATTTTTATTATTTACAATGTTATTTTCCTCTGTAACAGTTAAAAAATTAATTAAGACAGGTAAATAAATGATCTCATACTTTATAAAAATCCTTGACAGAATGACAGGAGTGTACAAAAATATTTATAATTATTATCAGTAAACAAGTAGAACAGTAATAAGCTGAAACAATTGAGAACTTAGGAATGAATGACCAAAAAATATTCAGAGGTTCTTACCCTTAAGCTTCATGTTTTGTTGCCGTAAGGCTAGATCTAAATCTGCCAATGCAGCATAACGGTCATCTGTAAAAGAAAATAATAATTGTACACAAATTCACCTGCAGTTTTAATAAATCATGAATCAGTTCATTAACTTACTTGCTGGCTGGGCCGGAGAACTAAAAGCATTGTATGCTTGTTGAGAGGTCATGGACGGAGGTGATGCAAAACTATTGTTCACATTATTGTTGAACTGACTACTGTTATAAATATTTGCTGTAGAAAAATCGACAGGAAAACTGAAACAAAAACACATTTTTGATAAATTGTCCATCTAATATTCTTGAGTGTTACTGTTTTACTCTGTGTAATACGTACTCAGGTACTGGGGCTGGTGCAACAGCAGGTATTGTGTTCAAAACAGGCTTAGCCAGATTGTTGACTGGTTGAGCTACTCTGTAGACTATGTCGTTAGCAGGTAGCAAATTGTTGACTACTTTCGCAGTTTGGACGACTGTGTTATTATTGACCATGTTCTTCGATGTTTGCGGCGAAATCGATATCAAAGGCGTTGAGCCCGAAGCGTTACTTCCGGTCTTTACTTTAGGCTTATTTTTTATCGAACTTCCATTGACGGAATTGTTACTTAGTGCAGGCGAATCCAAATAATATCGTTTCTTTTCATATTTGTCTGACATAAAATCTTTAACGCTTTGCTCGTCAGTAAAATTCACACTTTCACCCTCGTAAAGGCCTAACCAAACGCGCCTGCAGTAGTCGTTACCTCTCGCTTTTATAAATTCTATTTCTTCTGGCGTGAAAGTGGCCATGGAAATGGACTTCACGCGGTGAGGCGGAGTAAGGCCACGCCTGAAACATAATACAGGAATCCGTTTGTTGATCTTATTCATTTAGACAAAAGCAGAATAACGCAGAAACAATACTCACAACATTCCCGAGCATTTCGAACACACGAAAGAACCGATCGTACTGTTAACGTACGTGGGTCCTCTTTGGTTGCAATCTAAACAATATTTGTTCCCATTCTGTGAAATAAGCTCACGTAAAATTTCTAAATTTTTATCGTCCTGCTTGCGACGATTTGCAGCCATTTTCGTAATCTATGTGTGTGTAATGTTTTATTTATATATACAGGCAATGCCACTATTGGTTTCTGATGTGTGTGTGCAAGTGTGTGGGAGTGTGAGTGCTTGAAAGTATTTTGTTGATCAATCAAATAAACTTCAACATTTAAGTTTGTCTATGGTAATAGAGATGTGATTTCGCAGCCTAACACAGACTAAAATATGGGAACATGGTCCATTCATCACGAGCGCTTTATTGTGCCGTGAAAGCCGGGTCTAGACTATTCATTCGTTCGAGCTGTTTGGTGCCAGCCGTGCCACCGGTCCCCGTCCCACAGAGGCACAGACAGACACGCACACAGACACGTCAAACTTAAAACACCCCTCTCTTTTTCCGTCAGGAGTTAAAAATAAAATAATTCTATCATAGTGTTGGTAGCGAGCGAGCGTACTGGCACAGACTACTAAGAGATACTACGCGTACTGGTAGCGCGAGCACAGTGGCGACTTTCGGTTTTCTACTCTAATTTGCCAAGCTGTATCTGTTCACACATCAACGCTTTTTATGCCGGCCACTCACATTCGCACGATTACGCCAGAACGGATTAATGGTGAACGCACACCTAGCCGCACCGCAGTCTGTTTTCTTACCGATTCTGCGGCTACTGCAATGCGGGTAAGTGTGCGAGGTTTCATAGAACTTCAAACAAAGAATTCGTAAGGGCTCACACGACGCCGCCGCCGCGCCGCTACCGCGCCTCTAGGCTGTGTACACGGTCGCTACCGCGCCGCCGCCGCGCTGGCACCGCGAATCCAATTCGATAGTGTTTTATTTATCTGTAAAAGGAGGTTTCTCATTTCGGCCATAATGTTTTCTTTAATGTTTATTCGCGGATAACTTGACTTGTTCATGAACCGGTTTTGATGATTCTTTTTTTGTTGGAAAGAAGATATTTCTTACTATTTATCTCCACTCGATTTCTCTGGTCTTCCATCATCAAACCCTAATCTCCATATCATGGGACCGCCTTTGAAATACCTTCTTTCCAACAAGCAAAGAATCATCAAAAACCGATTCATAAACGAAGAAGTTATCCTTGAATTATGAAAAAAAAAACATTAAATGGCCGAAATGAGAAATCTCCTTTGTTAGATAAATAAAACACTAGCGAATGGCATCGCGGTGGCAGCGCGGCGGCGGCGCGGTAGCGACCGTGTACACAGCCTAGAGGCGCGGTAGCGGCGCGGCGGCGGCGTCGTGTACATGAGCGCTAATGCGGGGACTGCGGAGCGGCTAGATGTGCGTTCACCATAAGGGGGATGCTCCAACCAGCCCGCGAAATTCAAATTTTCTTTCGTTTTTTGCAATTTGCAGGATGTTTGCAGGCCAGTGATGAGTGACATGTTGTAAATTTATCAAAATATGAATTGCGGTAATAACAAGTATAATTTTAAATATAAAAATCATCAAAAAAATCGCTCCATCACCTCTCACATAGAAAAGCTGCATTGTAAGTTAGATTTCGGAGATTTTAACAACATGCACCTCTTCTATGTGAGAGCTGGTGGAGCGAATGTTTTGATCATTTTTATATTTAAAAATTATACTTTTTATTGCCGCGAACCATTTTTGATAAAGTTACAACATGTCACTGGCCTGCAAATTGCAAAAAACGTAAGAAAATTTGAATTTCGCGGGCTGGTTGGAACATTCACCTACTGACGATTCAATAAAATAAAGAGTTTATGGTGAAGTTTTTATATTTTTGAAGAAAGTTTTGGATATGTCACTCCCTTTCTCTTTCTTATTTGCTATTCGTGAGCCAAACTGAAGGGCTCTTTTAGGCAAAATAACAGCTTCAGTTAATCCAAGTTTGAATGCGACTAGTCTCAACATGAGCTTGTCTCCAATCCCTATCCCTAAATCTCCACTGGGGAAGCACCTGCAAATTAATTAAAAATACATGATGTATTTGGTGGTAGGAACTGGATTTTTGTGAAGTAAAAAATCGTGACTGCTGGAAGAAAAGGAGGCAGGCCTTTGCTGAGTGAAAGGAAAATAATTATAGCTATTAAATAATCATACAAGCAACTGTGGTAAGCCTACTAATCACCTATAATATCAAAGTAAATAAGTTTATTGAATATAATAATATCTCTCACCTTAGCCATGGTGTTAACTGCAGTACATAATTTGTAAAGTCTTCATCTAAATATGGCATTCGAGGTTGTCTACCATGATCGCAAATTACTCTGTTATCCCGAGCAAGATTTCTGAATGAAATTCTCTCCCAGTCTAGTTGTAATTCTTTGCTGAGACCTAGCCAGCCACTACGTTTAAAGGCATTTCTATGCCGGATATATCCACCAAACAATTCATCGGCACCAGATCCCACCAATAACACCTGAAAACAGAAGTTTTTATTGATTGCATTCAAAAAACCATTCACTTCAAATCATACCTGAATATTTTTAATTTACCCTGCTTGTAGAAGTGTCTGAGCTATCCTGGCCCCTGGCAGCAAACCACAAAGCTGTTCCAAGACTCTCATCTAATATAGTTTGACGAGGATAAACTAAATCACCTATAGTATTCTCTTGGTATCTTTCTATTTCTTCTTTTTGTACATTCACTTCTCGAAAAACCCAGTCCCTGAAATATACCAGACATTGTTAAATTGTATAAAACTATTTTTTACATTAGGTATATTGAAACAATAACACCTGTAGTTTCAAAACTCAGATTAATGAAGTAGAATTACCTTCTTGGACACAGTCTTTGTAATTCTTGTAAAGACTGCCTCCCAGTAAGTCGATCAGGAACATCGTATGTAGCATTATTATCTTTTTTAAATGCAACATTGATAAGGTCTATGCTTTGTTCTCTCGGCAAATATTTATCAGCTAGTAATGCTAAAATTGTGCAATCAAGGCCACCAGAAAATAATACTCCAACTGTGCAGTGATTGCAGGAATCTCCTTCACTGTTCAAACATGTTTTACATTTATTTGGCTGTCTATTCAAGCGCAGCTTAATGCTTCTTTCCAACAATTCGGTCACTTTCAATACTGTTTTCAATATTACAGGATGTTGTAATAATTTCCTCATTACTGTCAGTTTACATTCTGTTTGTTTAGATATTGATTCTATAAATTTCACTAATTCATCCTGAAAACAATAATGATAATTATTATTACGTAGATAGGAAAATGCAATTAAATTATAAAAAATATATGTAATCAAGCTCATCATTGTAAAATTATTCACCTCTTCTGAAAACTCATCCTTTCTGTACTCAAAATAAAATTCATCATCACTGAGACTTTGTTGTATTCTCAGTTGTTGTAACCAATCTTCAATAATAATTTCTTTGGTTGAGCTAAAGTCATCATTCCATGGATATAACTTTACTGTATTTGTACTCAAATTCAACATTTGAATATGTGTAGCTGGTATTTCAATACAGTCATAATTTCTTCCTAAAGTGTTACTGATGATAATAGACCCATCACCTTGTTGGAATAATAAGGTACTTCTTCCGATTCTGTCTCTCATAAAAAATAGATTTTTATTCAGTTTGTCATAGTATATTATGGCAAATGGTCCTTTTAATGTTTTTAATTGTTGTACAATATAATCTTCCGACGCTTTTTCCTGTCATTGAAATTAAATGTAAGCCATTACATTTCCAAACAAATATTATAAATTCATAGAGGGTCTTGCTTGTAATATCTTACCGATTTGTTATTAAATTTTTCCATTATGAGTAATGTATCACTGACATGACTTGGCCATGTTTCATCAAATATATCTCCATTATACAACAACACACCATGTTCGCTTTGTACAGGCTGAGGAGTAAGCTTTGGACCTTGCATCCACAATACTGCTCCACAGAAAAATGCATTCATGCCATCACCTAAATCCATTTCTAACGATTGTATGCAGTTGGGGCCTCTGTTATTTATACGTTTTAAAACTCGATCATCCTGAAAATACTTTTTATATGGCAAATAGAAAACAATGATAACCAGAATGATTGCTGCCTTCCTGCTGATTAAACAGGCTATTATAATCTGACTATTTTTCTTATAATTTATTTACCTTGCTTGGTGTCTTGTTACAGAAACATATTTCACAAAGGATTCCACACATTGTAATATTAATTGTGATTTTTTTGTGAATTTTACACACAATGTTTATTTTCCAATCCAGTGACAGTCCTCTTACTTACTCTGTGGTGACAGTGACAGCCACAGATGACAGCTTTTTTTTTGTAATAATGTTGCTGGCTGGCATAGGGTTGGGCACCACAACACTCTGCATCTGCAGTGTTTGTACACAACACAAATATGCCACTTGCCAAAAGCGTAAAGTCGTAAACAGAGCATGGACCAAGCACTACCATCCTAGAAAGCTGCACGCACTCGAGCGCTTTTTTTGCCGCCGTTAAAAAAGCGTCGAAATAGAACAAAATTAATACAGACATTCCAAAATGCTGGGCAGTGACATTTACCTTTTTGTTCAAACTCAGGCCAACGGTTTAAAAAAAAATTTCGCTCGTGTGAATGGGAGCTAAGAGTAAATAATGCTAAGTCCATGCTCTATATCTATGGTTTGGTTCTAGTGTCTTATTGATGCAGTCTGACAGTTGTGTTTTGACAGTCGTCATCTGTCAAAAAGTAAACAGAACAACATCGAAAACCGAAAATATAATTTTTTACCTTTGGATCATTGGATATTTGAGGGAACAAGTTCAATTATTATTTATTATGTTATCTTGATTATTATAAACATGACGTCCACTGAAACAGATGCGGAGAAAAGTGAACAGCCAGAGACAGAAGGCCAAACAGAAAATGCAGAAGACGAGAAAGCAGCTCTCGATGAATACACATCTAACCTAGAATCTAGGGTAAAACAAAAGTCTGAACTTAGAAATCAAAATCTAAATTGTGTACGTCCACCAGATAATTATTTCTCTAAATTGGATTCTGGATTAAAGAAGAACACAACTTTTGTAAAGAAATTAAAATCATTTAGTGCTACACAAATAGACACCCTTTTAAAAGATTTCAATTCCTTAAATCTAACAAAATATATCTCAGAAGTGGCAGCAGCGATTGCGGAGGCTAAGCTGAAGATGTCTGATATAGGAGCTGCTATTAACTTATGTTCTGCACTCCACCGCACATATGCAGATTTTTCATCAAATTTCTTTGAAAACTGGCAGAAGATCTTGACTTTCAAAGCTACAGATAAGATAACGAACTCGTCTAAATTGCGTGTGGATATAAGATTCTATGCAGAGCTTGTTGCTGTTGGTATATTTACAAACAAAATGGGTCTTCCTTTGCTTGGCAATGTTCTTACAGTTCTAATAAATATGGATAAGGAGGAACATAACAATATTCCCATTCTGTTGTCATTTTGTAAACACTGTGGAGAGGACTATGCTGGATTAGTTCCGAAGAAAATAAGAGAAGCTGCTGAGGTAATCTAATTTATTTATTGTTACACTAAAACAATTTGTCTGGAAGATAATATTGCTATAAATGATAAGACTGCCATTGTAATTTAATAATGTTCAAAATAGTTGTGTAACAATTTTAGTGAACAATAATAATTAAAGTATATCCTATCTGTCCTGTCCATGATGTCTTGTGAAATAACTTACAAGTGTTTTAATGATAAAATAATTACATATTTCAGAAATACAATGTCACTATTCCTAGAAATCCATTCTTACCAGCTGAAAAGCAGGCGGCAGTTAGAACTCTGTTGAAGGATTACTTTTTATCACTTACAAAGCACTTGCTAGCTGAGAGAGCTCAACTGCAAGCTCTGCATGCAGCCAATCAGAGGACTCTTCATACCAGGGGAGAGCTGTCTCAGGAGAGAAAGGATCAGTTGGAACAACACCAGGTGAAACTTAATATCAAGATGTAGTTTGAATCATTCAATTGTACTTTACACTAATGTAACAGTTACTGTGGTTAATAATTACTTAAATAATGTAGAATGGTGACCTTACAATAGATTTAAAACCTCTGTTTCTATTCCGTTATAATAATAATAATATTCCACAACTATCACACAATGCCATCTAGTCCCAAGCTAAGCAGAGCTTGTATTTATCCTAATCCTATGTATCTCCTTAAAAAAATATTTAAATAGTTCTTGTTGAACCTTGGATATGTTTAGGTATGTTGTAGAGATACTTTTTATATATTACTTAATTATTGTCTACCTACATAATTATAAAATGAATCTGTTCTTAATGAAACAATTCTGGCTTCTAATTAAATATGTACAACATGCCTTATTATTTCAGGCTACATATGACAAACTACTTGCTGGTGCACAAAGCTTTGCAGAAGTATTAGGTGAAGAATTAGGAGAAGCTGGAGAACCTCCCACATTGACATTGACAGTGACAGAAACTCAGGGCACGGTGACTATTGGTGGCAATGAGGAGTTCCCCATGCAGGCAGGCACAGACCCCTGGCAGGATGAGGACACCAGGACTTTTTACACAAGCCTGCCAGATTTGAAAGTCTTTATGCCTAACTATCAGGTGAAAGAAGTGAGTGTTGTAAGTAATCAACATGGAAATATTTGTTTATTTAATCAGGTATATCATAGTCATTGGAGTCTGAAACCTAGCTTTGGCAATACAGTTCAAAAAAGGCTGTATCATCATGTTAGGCTTGCTAAATCTGCAATGTTTTTTTAATTATCAGTAAATTACAATGACTGATAATGTGATGAAACTTTTGATTTGACTCAACACGCATCACGTTTCGTCGGGTGGCGTTGGGTGTTAATAAAGCCGGAAACACATTATCAGACCAAAATCACACTACGAACACCCGATGCAACGACGCGCGCTCACCTGCAAATCAGGTGTTGACACGTTGCGTCACGTGGCGTGTTGCATAATGTGTTTCCGGCTTAATGTGTTTCCGGCTTAGTTTTCATTGTTTCAACCTTTTTGAAACTTGGAAAAACAGTTTAGTTGTTCAAAAGTATTACAGAGACTGTGAACTTCCATCATGCATAGAACCTCCATTATTGCACCTTCTTGAATTTGCAGACAGTAAAAAGTAAACCTGATACAGTTACCGAAGAGATGTTGGATGAGGATTTGAAGGAAGATGAGCTGAGTGACAGTGAGGGGCCGCCCACAGTCCCAGACATGGAGCAGGAAGAGGCCCAGCCTTCCAATGTTTCCAATAAGTATGCATTTTCGTGTTTTAGGACATTTAGTAATTGAATATCTTAAATCATTTTTAGTCTGTGATAATTCTTATATTTCTTTCATTTGCAAATTTTTAGTACTTAATAATGATGATGTTGTTATGAAATAAAATCTTTTTACAGATATGCTCTGGATGCATTCTTAAATGAGCTACCAAACTGTATCAATAGAGAGTTGATTGACAATGCTGCAGTGGATTTTGTACTGAATCTCAATACTAAGAATAATAGAAAAAAGCTGACAAGGGTGCTGTTCAGTGTTGCCAGAACGAGGCTAGATTTACTACCCTTCTACTCAAGGTTTGCAGCTATACTGTATCCAGTGTTACCAGATGTATGTGCAGATTTGTGTCAGATGCTCAAACAAGACTTCAAGTATCATGTTAGGAAAAAAGATCAGATCAATATTGAGTCCAAGGTAAAGAATGTTAAATTGTTTTTTTTTATTCTGAGAAAATTTAACAGGGTAATATTACTAATATTGTAATTCATTCTTCTTTTTCCATTGCAGATAAAAGTAGTGCGTTTCATTGGAGAATTAGTAAAATTCAGTCTTTATTCGAAAATGGAAGCACTATACTGTTTGAAGGTACTCTTGCATGATTTCAAACATCATCATATAGAAATGGCATGCAATCTACTTGAGACTTGTGGCAGGTTCTTGTACTGTAACCCAGATACGCATCAACGCACCATGATTTACTTACAGCAAATGATGAGAAAAAAGGTAAAATTAAAAAACAAATTACACTCAAATTATGTTGCACACACAAAGAGGCACATGTTTAATAAATATCTTTTATTTCAGACTGTTTCAGCCCTAGACTCTCGTTACGTAACGCAAATTGAAAATGCATTTTACTACGTGTGTCCGCCCGAAGCTCCAGCTCAACCCAAGGAGGAAGAGCCTCCCATGCACCAGTTTATAAGGAAAGTACTCCATGAAGACCTTCAGAAGAGTAATGAGGAGAAGATACTAAGACTGATGCGAAAGCTAAACTGGGATGATCCTGACACTGCAGCTATTGCTATACAGCACTTAGCTGGCGGCTGGAGAGTGCGGGCCAGCGCCAGGAGAGCTCTGGCCCGGCTGACGGCAGAACTAGCGGCGTGGCAGGAAGCTGTCGCCCCAGCAGTGGTAGACACCATACTTGAAGAAATCCGTGTCACCATGGAAGATCCTCACCCTAGATATAATCAGAGGCGTATAGCCACTGTTAGATATCTTGGCGAGCTGTACAACTACAAGCTTTTAGATTCTCGCGACGTGTTCACAGTTTTGTACTCTTTTATAACTTTCGGTGTAACAAACGACCACAGCAACGTTTCTCCTCTCGACCCTCCCGACAATGTGTTCAGAATAAGACTGGTCTGCGCCCTCCTCGAGACTTGCGGCGCTTATTTTAACAGTGGATCTAGCAAAAAACGTTTAGATTACTTTTTAATATTCTTTCAAAACTACTACTGGTTCAAGCAGTCAGATCCTTACTGGACTGATGACAACATGTTTCCTATTTACGTAAAATACATATACCAAGAATGTTTAACGACCCTAAGACCTAAGCTGACATTGTTTGCTAGTTGGCAAGAATGTAAGGACGCAATAGAAGATTTGCGTCAAACGTTGTACCCAGAGCTAGGCGAGGAAGATATTGATAATGACGATCAAGGCGACGATAGCGTTAATGAAGGATTGGATACTATTATTGAGACTGATGACGAAACAGATAATCCTCAACTTCCTGAAGAAAGTTCTGATGAAGAGCCTAACACTGAGAATACTGGAAATGACGACAGTGAAATACAGCAAAACGACGATATTGCAAATGAACCCAGGAGGCCTGCTCCCAAGCCTGTGAGTTATTTAACAAAAATATATTGTCATAATTCATAAGAATTCCTGCAACTAACATTGTACTTATTTTTAGGTTGAAGATGTTGAATTCGAATCGGCCTTCGAAAAGATGGTAATGGAGAATATAGCGGAGCGACAGCGTGAGACAAGACCACAACAGCGAGACATAGCCGTCCCGATGACCTGCCGACAGACCACCAAGAAAACTTACGAACAATTGTTGGTATGTAATGTAAGTCAATATACGACGGAACAAGGAGAGTAAGGATCGCAGCATGATATTCTGTAGTTCCTGCATGTGTGTTAAATTATATCTTTGATATCACTTAGAGATTCATGATCATGCATGATATACTTAAAGCAATATTCCTTGATTAACTGAAGGATTTATAAATAAAACATGATTTACATACAAAAGTTGATTCCTTTTACTTATATCTTAATCTTTGTCCTCAGCAAGGTAAAGAAGGCGTGGAATTCGTGCTGATGGTGCGAAAGGGTACAAAACCCCAGTACAAGTCATTCAATGCTCCACCTGAGCTCGCGAGTAATCTACAACAACAGGCTTTGGCTGACAAACAAGAAATGGAGAGGATGAAACTGTATGTAATTTATTTGTAACCTTGTTATTGTAAACTTTGCAAAGTTGCCTCTCAATATTATTTCGTTTTAAATCTATGTGAATTAATTTAATTCATTAAAACATTACAGGTTAACCCTAAACATCTCGGAAAGACAAGAAGAGGAAGAGTACAGCGCGGAAAGTGGAGGGGGCTCCGGTGGTAGTGGCAACCCCAACAGAGGGCAGCATGTGCGACAGAAATATCAGCATCCTAAAGGAGCGCCCGACGCTGACCTCATATTTGGACCTAAGAAATTTAAATAACCCATAAGTTGTTATAGAGAAAAGATGGAGGGACTTTTTTAAGGCGAATACCCTAAACCCTCCATGTTTTGCTATAACTTTTCAATAATTTCATTGACACACATTTGCTGCATAGAATGTAAAGTTGCCTTTTCATCTTAAAATGAACTGTAGCTACAGGTCTGCTGTGCTGTTCTGGAGTTCTATCTAACGTAAAGTGAAAACGAGTGGAGACTGTTATTTTATGTTGTATGTTAATGTAATAATATCTCAGAAATAAATTAGAGCTTATTTACATTTGTATTCTTATTTACATAATAATGCAACACTTTTTTTTTAGGTTCTGTATCGCAAAAGTAAAAATGGAAGATCACTCTTTATTGTCCGCTTGCCCATCCATCAAAAACCTTTGGACGGGATCCCCCTGGTGTTTTAGGAGGTGTCTCCAACGTCTGCATACATCACAAAAATCTAAGTTCCGAGTCAATGCAATCGAAAGATACTGCTTCTTTCGCGTCAGTGCCGAGATTTGCGATGCATAGACTTCACCGTAACGCAGCAGGTCAGCGAAGTATTTACGGTGCGCCAAAACGCGCTGTACGCCTAAGCCGGAAACGGCGCCTAATAAAACCTATTGGGTACTTCCCGCTGACCTAGAATTTTGAAAGGCAGGTAGTGAGTACCAGACCGTTCCGCTTCATCAGGATTCACTCCAGCTGCCCCCCAAGACACGGTCCTTGCGACATTATGCAGTCGTCACCCCTGTGCGTCACCCAAACCTATTAACGTGCCACTGACTAAAACTAAATGATAAAAATGCAATGTATCAGAGATAAAAAAAATAATCTGTGTTTTTAAAAAATCTAGCTGTCAATGTCAACAAGTCAACAAATTCAAATTGTCAAAATTGTCAATATCAAGAAGAAAGCCGTTTGGGAAGCGCGTACCGGCCGTTCGCTAATCTTTTATTTGTTGTATATTATTTCAACCGTGTACTATGTCGCAGAAGTATTTATGAAGTTTTAATAGTGCTTAATAATCAGAGCATAAAGTGTGTTAAGGTTTGTGTATTGTTCTGCAAACAAATTTGGATAACCTCTAGTGCACGATGGCAGACGATGATTTCAGCAAACTTTTACAACAAGCTGAACAATTGACGACTGAAATCGAGGGTAATGAAGAGCTGCCGAGGGTAGAACGTTCTTTGGGCCAGGTGCTCGAGGCGTCCCAGGAGCTATACTCAAGAGTAATCCAGTCAGGAGCGAATGATATTCAAGCGTAAGAACTTGTTACATTAATGTTACCCCCCGTACATTTTTAATTTTGTACCCCGTACTTTTGTACCTTACACAATGCATCCTTTTACAGGCATCTTCTGTTTGGCTCCAAAGGAATAGATTTGCAACAGATATCCCAAAAACTTGAAACACTGAGCTCCAAAAGAACTTTTGAGCCCCTCCAACCTATAGCCGACTCTGATATCGAAAGCTTTTTGAGGAACGAAAGAGAGAATGCTATTCTATCACTCATTGATGAGGTTAATAAAAATGTAAGTATAATTCCAAAGATAATTATTTAATTTAGCCATATTTATTGACTAACATTTATTACATTATTTCCAGTCCCTCCAAACAACAGAAGATCAGAAATGGGAACACATGCTATCAGAATGGAACAGAGAAAAGATTAAGTTGATGAACGCTATGATAGGTCCATCTCAAAACTGGCTTGATCTCAAGAGGACACCAGAGCCACCAAGTATTGCAGATGCACCAAAGAAGTTCGGACATTCCATGCTTGACAACATAGAGGCTGCATATGCAAGACAAGTACACCAGTATAACAAGCTGGTGTTCCAAGGATCTAAGTCTAGAACTGCTTTACATCAAAAGTTTGCCCAAGTTGCTGAGGAGTTCAATGATCCTGTAAGTAAACTTAACTCTTTGGTATGAATTTAGTTTAGCTTATGTACATTAAAGGTACCAGTTACATTAAAAGCTAAAAACTTTTACCTCTTCATGTAGAAGTACTATACAGGGTGGAATTTTGTAACGCCACCTGGAGGGAAAGTACTCTTAATACTGCAGATAGAAAATTTTACTGAAAGAAAACATTCCTTTATTTTTGATTAGAAAGCAAACTGCATTCAAAGATTTTCGAAAATTCTCTTCTCCCACCCGGGAATCGAATCGGCTAAAATCTGAAAAAATTATACCCTGTATTATTGCACCGATCGTTAGGGTCAATTATAACGATGAAATCTCTCTAACAAACATGATAAATCAAATGAAAGGAAAACCAAGAAATCTTAAATTAAAGCTCTCGTAACATGTAATATGGTTTCTTGGTCCATATCGGTGGAATTTTGTAATGCCACCTGGAGGGAAAGTACCCTTAATACTGCAGATAGAAAATTTTACTCAAAGGAAACATTCCTTTATTTTTGAATAGAAAGCAAACTGCATTCAAAGATATACGAAAATTCTCTTCTCCCACACCCGGGAATTGAACAAAGAAACCATATTACATGTTACGAGAGCTTTAATTTAAGATTTCCTGGTTTTCCTTTCATTTAATTTATCATTATGTTAGAGAGATATCATCGTTATAATTGACCCTAATGATCGGTGCAATAAAAGTACGGGTATAATTTTTTCAGACTTTAGCCGGTTCGATTCCTGAGTGGGAGAAGAGAATTTTCGAAAATCTTTGAATGCAGTTTGCTTTCTATTCAAAAATAAAGGAATGTTTCCTTTGAGTAAAATTATCTATCTGCAGTATTAAGGGTACTTTCCCTCCAGGTGGCATTACAAAATTCCACCCTGTATATACTAAGTGCTCCACGTGGTTTCATCAGATGCTCATCTCCTGAGTTTTAGCATGGTGTTGCATAGCTAATAGCCTTCTGTATGAACTTGGCTATCATAAATATATTTATCTAATACTGGTATCTTTTAAGCTTTCTCATTGATGTTTTGCCAATCATCACAATTATTGTACTTAAATATCTCCAATTCTTGTCCTCCATATTTTCAGAAAGTAAAAGAAATGTGGGAGATCATTAAGACAATGGCTAATATACCAGCCTTAGTGAGGGATGAGGATCCTCTCAAGGCCAGGGGCAACACTACCATACAGCAGTGTCTTGTAGCCCAAGGGAAGAAATACTTGGAGAAAAGGTGTGTATGTTGCAAAAGTTTGATGGTTAGACATTATTGCCTTAACTATGCTTGAGAAATAATAATTACTTCTAGAAGCAAAAATTTTATACTTACAACCAAATTTTTATCAAAAGTACGTAGATGCACCATCCATACATACTCCTTGTATTTGGCACTGTTAGAATGTACAAACTATGAAAATAAATATGATGCAAGAGTGCAGAAAGCATTTTTTTTAACTTATATTATTTGAACATTGGTCATTGGTGTGTTTATAAACATGTTACAGTGTTCAGTATACATGCTTTTGTTAAATTATAGTTTATAGTATCACCTTTTTTTGTCTATCATTAAATAGTTAAGTCAATCATTTTAGTGTATTTGAAACAAATGCTATTAATAACTCAATGCACTGAATAATAATCAAACATTGCCAAATTACTTTCAGATATAAACTGTATATGAGTGATGTGGTACGCGCGAACCCTGCAGCGGCTATGCGCGGCGGCGAACCAGGCACATACCCACTAGTGCGGGGCTTCGTAGGCCTCCGCTTACAGGGCCAGAATGTGCAAGTGCTGACTGATGGCGTTATTGACGAGCGCCCACTGTGGCCCATGGTCTATTACTGTTTGAGGAGTGGTGACGCTAACGCAGCCTTGCATTGTTTGAGGAAGGCAGGGTAAGTAACACATTTTTTAACTACATAAAACTCCTTACAAAAATGTGATGATATCCCAAAATCTATTGCAAAATGTATGCTATAAAGCTGAGGCTGAAGCTTATTTGTTTGGTTGAATGAATCTCAGGAAGTACTACTGGCTGGAAAAATATTTTTGAGTCATCTATTTATTCAGGAAGGAGCAGGGGGCTGAAACCACAGAGAACAGATAGTCTTTATTAACCAGATGTAATCTTGGTTAAATCTTTATAAGCAGCATGCAGAATGATCTTTCATATAAAAAATTTAACTGAGATTTTAGTGGACCTGTCCAGTCATTAAGTGTTTATTTGTGTATTCTGCATTTTTATTTCCAATTTCAGGCGAGATCATGAAGAATTCATTGCAGCTTTGGAAGAGTACATAAAGAATCCAGAAAAGCCTTTGAGTGACAAACTGCAAACTGCCATCAATTTCCAATATAGGATTCAAGTGCGCAATTCTACTGACCCATACAAAAGAGCTGTAAGTACAATATAAAACACCCAAAACCTAAATAAATCTAGTCTTCCTCCAAAAACAATCATTTTGGATCACTGCTAACTTTATAACGACATTTTTGACAATCAATCAGGTACAATTTAATAATAACTAGCAAACTCGGCGAACTCCGTTTCGCCACACAAACCTCACGGAGACCTTTCCAACGAAAAACCGTGGAAATCGGTCCGTGCGTTCTGGAGTTATAGCGTCAGGAAGAAAAACCCGATTTATTTTTATATAGTAGATAACAATCCAATTAAAGGCAAAAAAATAATTATACAAGTTTTGAACATGCACAATAAAAATCGGTATAGTTTCAATTGGTATTGTCATTATTTCAGGTATACTGCGTCATAGGTTGTTGTGATCTGAGCGACGAACACTATGAAGTGGCGCGAACAGCCGACGACTATCTCTGGCTCAAGTTGTCCTTCATCAAATCACGCGGCAACAACGAAACAGAAACCTTCTCATATTCTGATCTACAAAAGATGATTTTAGAAGAATATGGTAATTTAAAGTTTTGGACCAAATATTAGTTTACTGTGTGTAATTTTTCTTGTTTTTGGAGAGATTCATTAAAAGTATTTCTTTTTATAGGTGAAACACATTATCATGCATATGAAAAACCAGTTGTTTACTTCCAAATGCTGACACTGACCGGCCAATTTGAACCTGCCATTGAGTTTTTGTCCAGAATACCCAGGTAAATGTTTGGGCTGCAGTGTTTCTAATAACAAAGTTTATGGTTTGTCGGGTCTAGCTAAATGTGTTTAATTTTCTAGATTCCAAGTTCATGGTGTGCATATGGCGTTAGCTCTTCACGATGTCTACATGTTGGGTACGCCACGTAACGTCCAAGCTCCTTTGCGTAAGTACAATGACCTATCCAGCCTTTACATTTCTTTCATATGAAACTTCTGTACAGTAAGCATCAAAAATACAATTCGATATCTTTTTTCTTGCAGTGTCTGTTGACACAGATGATCCGCCACCACTCCGTCGCCTGAACTTGGCGCGGCTACTTCTGCTGTATGTCAGAAAATTTGAGCTCACAGACCCATCTGATGCTTTACATTATTACTTTTTCTTGAGGTAATTCTCTTTGAAATAATTTTCCTAGTTATTGAAATGTTACTATTACTAGTGTCTAAAATAATTTATTGATTGTTCTATTTAGAAATCTCAAAGATCCCAGTGGTAAGAACCTATTCATGTGTTGCTGCACGGACCTCGCTCTTGAAAGTCGTGATTATGATCTGCTGTTTGGTCGGATGGACGCTCTGACTGGACTGCGCAGCCAAGGCCTACTAGACCAATTCAACAACCCACATATTGATAGTAAAGTATGTACATTTCCTATGTATGATTTTAGATTTTTATAAAGGGTCTATATTTTATTATACTCATTTTTTTTGCAGGTTATAGCTCTGAATGTAGCAGAACAGCTAGTGAACAAAGGCCTGTTTGAAGATGCCATCACAATGTATGATATTGCTGGGGTAAGACATCAATGATTCATCACCCATTTAAAGGATTTTATAGCTTCAATCTTTACATGGTTCATTTTATTTGCAGAACTTAGAGAAGGTTCTGGAACTGTTCTGCGTACTGCTAGCACAAGTAGTGAACAGTGGGGGCGGTGCGGGTGGTCTACGTCAGCGTCTGTCCACACTAGCAGAACATGTCTCGAAAAGACTTCGCTCGGCTGATGGCACCGCGCTCTCGGCCGCGTTGGTCGAAGCTTACACTAAGCTTTGCAAGTTGATGACGTTTTTCGATCAGTTCCACAGTGAAAACTATGAAGGCGCTCTTGAGGTGATGTAGCCAGACCTATTACGCAATTTGTTTTTAGAGTTATCATAATTTTAAAATGTCATTTTCTTTTACAGACGCTTCGTGAATGTGAATTGGTGCCATTAAACGCGAGTGAGTTAGATGCACGAGTGTCAGCCGCACGTACGGCTCGTGGAGAGCTACTGCGCAGCTTGCCCGCTGTGTTGCGAGCACTATGCACCATCTTATTGGCGCAACGACAGCGATTACGTACCGCGCAGGCGCAGCCACTTGCAGGACAGAACAATAAGGTAAGAATGTATATAAAAATAAAGTTATGTTTTAATAACATCTTCTGTGACTAACCATCAATAACAAGTTCTTTCACATTCTTGAAAAGAATATTTCGTTGGTGTGTAATATTAATTGAATGTTACATAAGATAAGATAAGATAATTTTATTTTGCAAACATGGGTAACATTAAATGATGACAAAAAAACATAATTAGAAGTTCAGCCATATTTTACCACATAGGCATGCAAAAAGTTACAAAAACATTAACTTATAACTGGAGCACAATTAAACAACATTACACGAAAAACTAGGTACACAAAAAATAAACATTATACTAACTTAAAAAATCTTTCTCAGTAAGGTATTCACTTAAATTATAATAAGCTTTCACCACTAAAAAGCTACGAAGTCTTTTTTTAAATAAAGTTAAAAAAATTACTTACTACCTTACTGTATTTTCAGCAAGTGGAATGGTTACGTGAACAAGCCGAAGTACTGAACACATTTGCTGGCAACATCGCGTACAGAATGCCCGGTGACACCTACAGTCAGCTGGCACAGATGCAAATACTGATGCATTAAGATTAATTCAATTATGTTCTTAGAGAAAAACTTCCTTTTGATTACGTATTAAATATTTTTTATTCATAATACTGCGTTTTACTAATACAGGAGTATGTTTCATCAAATTCAGGCGGAAAATAACATTAATATCTAAAAATAAGTGGCTACTGCCCAAAATCAGTCTTATATTATGCTACACACTGTAGTAGATTCTTTCTGCAAGCTGCCTTCTAACTTCTATACCAATATACAAATCATTGACATTATCTTCAGGCATCTCTGTCACTTCATTTATAACTGGCATTGGTTCTGGATCTATATAAGGCTGGGGGTCTGGCAGGCCAGCTCTTATACAAAGATTATGTAACACTGCACATGCATTGATTATTTTAGCAGCTTGCTCTGGTGTATAATGCAGTGGTCTTTTATGTAGACACTGCCATCTTCCTTTGAGCTTGGCAATACACCTTTCTATACAAGTTCTTGTTCTACCTTGAAAGTGGTTGTACTGAGAATCTGGTGTTCCTTGAGGTGCATGTAATATAGGTGTCATTAGCCAAGCTCTTTGTGGGTATTTGTTGTCAGCTAGAAAACGAAAAGAGTTTCATTAAAGGAGAGTGAAATAGAATGAAGTTATTGGAGTTTAAATGTTCACCAACCAATGAGCCAACTCATCTCTCCCTGCCTGCTGATACTCTCAATAAATGGTCTGATATTCATTTTATTCCAAATATATGCACTGCTGGCTGATCCACCAAATCTGCAGCACACTGCTATTATTTTGGAGTCTGCATCACACATCTGAAAAAGAATAATAATGTAATATGAAGCAAAGTAGCATTTGTTTGGAGGAAGTATTTCTAATAAAAAATATTAACAAATCTTACAATTTGTGCATGTATGGAGTATTGTGCTTTCCTATCATAGAAGGCCTCTTCATCATCTCTTGGGCAAACTATTTCAACATAAGTACCATCCAGACAGCCTATGGTTTCAGGAAAATGATATTTCCTATAAAACCTGAAAAACAATCCACAGATACAGTCATAAAATACCAATGAAATAGTATTTCGTTATAAAATCAGATTTGGTGATCAAATAAAATTACCCTTCTTTAATTTGGTCTCTCTGCATCACAGAACTAGGAAATATGATACAGTCATCAAGCACCATGTTGAGGCCTTCAACCACAATCTTGATAACTCTGCTGACTGACTTCTGTGATATGTTGATATTGAAGTCTTTGCCCACAGACTTCTGGTGGGATCCACTGGCTAAGAACGACAGGGTTACCAGAACCTGGTAAAGAGAAAGAATTTATTTAAGAAATATAGATGAAGTATGTAGCTAGCGAAGGCAGTATATTTCTTATTATAAAAGCATGCTTCCGAATCGAAAAAATCTTTGAATAGGTACTTAATCACATCACCTTCAAAGGGAATGGTATACCATTTGATCTCTGAGTCTTAGGAACAACAGGTTCTAGAATTCTCAGTATATGATGAAAAACATCTCTGTTTACACCACAGTTCTTCAACAGATAGGAGTCTGGTAAATTAACACAGTCAGACAGATCAGTTAAGTGCTTTCGAGCTATTCTCTCCTTGTAAGCACTGCCTCGTAGCATTTTTATTTTTAAAAGTGTATTCATTTTCTGGTTTTATCTCAGTAGAAAAATACTAAAAGTAAGTTTTGGTTTAGGTAAACCGGGTACATTTTAGGGCTCTAGATATTCATTTTGAGCTTTTTTACCACGAATGTTTTTTAATAAAAAATATATCGAGACAAAAATAAATGTAAACAAACATTCACTGACAGAAGCATTGCCAGCCCATTTCATAGGCAAATATTTATGACAATTTAACTTTTACACATCTGTTTCAAGATGTAGACACTCGGCTTTTTAGAATTACGTCTGGAACATCGATAGAGTGATCGAGAATTTCGTCTGAAATTCATAAAGTGTACCACAAAATGTACCGTGGAACAGGGGAATTTATTTGACGGATTGACATTTGACAGTGACACTGACAGTCGACAGCTGAAAAAAAAACAAACTTGTGGATAATGCGGTAACAACAAATACTTTTGTTTTACTTATTTCTTTGTTTTCTAACAGGAAATAATACATTTTCATAGTCATATGAATTAGTAAGAAGTATAATTATTGTTTGCAACAGTATAAAAGCTTAATTTTTCCACTGTTCATAAACGATCGCACTCTACAACAATGGAAAGACGGAAAGCAAGTCCGGAGCAGTTAAACATGCTTTTACATTTCCTTGAGGAAGACAAGGAATTAGCCATTGGAAAGTTTACAGGCCTTGAGGGAAGAATTCGTCAGACGAATGCATGGATAAAAATCACAGAGAAACTTAATGCCAATTCAGGTTTTGGTTCTGGTGCAATAAAAACTCCAGATAAATGGCAACAGGTAGGTAATATTATTAGTTCATTACAAAATTATATGCTTATTACTTACTAGATAATATGAATTTTATTAATTACAGTACCTATTTATTACCAAAAAGTAAGATTTAAAATAGAAAATTATACAAGCATTCTACAAGTAACTACCTCAGAGATCATTGTCTATTATTTTATGGTTGTGCGTTATAATAACCAGTGCCTGTACTATAAAATTGAGCATTTGAGATAAATAAAGAGTTTTAATATTATACATAATATTTTCAGACTTGGAGAGACTGGAAATCAAATGTCAAGAAAAAGGCTTTCAAAATAAGGAAAAACAGATTTACACCTGGCTGTAATGCTAATACACAGTTAACAGAAGCTGAAGAAAAAATATTAAGACTTATCTGTACAAATACTTCAGTCTTTGGTCTTTCAGGAGTTCCAGAGACTTCCGCAATGAACAATACCATGGTAAGCCAGTTTGTGAATGGTATTGTAGGTACTAAAACTGTATGAGTTTTGTATTATTTCATGTTTTTTAACACACCTACAAGGCTACAGAGGAGAAACTTCAAGAGTGGGGCAACATCATTCTAAAAAAGAAAATAACATGACAATGGTTTTGCTAGCCTATTTTATGAGTGAAATCAGACCGAAGGCCATGAATGAATGAAATATCAATTTTAACAAATTCCAGGCACCAGCACAAAGTACAGGGCCCACAGATGACATGTGCAGTGCTGATCCTTCAACAAGCAGTATGGTAATATTCCCACTTAAAAATGTTTCAAAACTTTAAAAAAACTTGTCATTACACTTGTTAAAATAAAACGTTTATAATGTACAGATGAGGTTTGGAAGAAGAAAGGGGAGGCCTTTGCCCAAAAGTGGGACACCGAATAGGCTATAAAAAAAAAATGTACAGTTATGAGCAATAATATGTAAACACTAAGCAGTTTTCAAAAGCGATGTTCTGCAACCATATTAATTAAACTTTTGCCTTTTCATTAGACTTCTATTTTGGAAGCCATACTATAATGAAATAAGTCTTATTTCAAAGTGGAAACCAGTATTGTATGCATAAATTGCATTTGAATTTTGTTAAGTGTATACATGTTATTGCTTGTGACTGTACTGGAACAAAATTAACTTAAAATCAGTAATTGTTAAATTGACCTCCACCCAGACTTGGAAAAGAAGCAAAAGCAACTTGATAATTGTATTTTCATCTTGAATAAATATTTAGTACAACATTTAAAGATTTTTTCAATTTCAGAAATGGCCATCAGAGTCCCAGCATTTCACAGCAGCAGACATAGAAATGAGTCTTGGTGATGGAGTGGTGACCGATCCTGATGCTGGCATGGGACCCAATGAGGTGTCTTCAGCTCCAGTTACTGGAAAACCTTTGTGGAAAAGAGGCAGACCAGTCAGTGAGTATTTTATAAACAAACTGCATTTGTTTGCACTTGTTTTTAGGGTTCCGTAGTCAACAAGGAACCCTTATAGTTTCGCCATGTCCGTCCGTCCGTCCGTCTGTCCGCAGTTTAGCTCAGAGACGCACAGTACTAGAGAGCTGTAATTTGGTGTAAATATACGGATTTGTTGTGCCGAAAAAGTGGTAAAATAAAATCTCGTAAAATATTTTTTTTTAGGGTACCTCCAGTACTTACATGTAAAGTGAGGATTTTTTTTTTCTCGCGTACCCCTTAGTATGGGGTATCATTAAATAGGCCTTCAAAAAATAATGATAGTTTCCATTAACAATTTTTTGTTAAAAAAATTCGTTTGTGAAATATTAAGCTTTAAAGTGCTAAATTTTGCTCGATTCGAGTGTCCCCCCCCTCTACCAGCTAAACGGTTATGTTTGGGGGTGTGAAAAAATTCACAATAGTAGTATATATGTATAACGAAGTTGAAAAGAAAATTATCACGACTAAGTAGGCTTTACAACTTTACGAGTAATAGTCGACCAACTTATAAAATGTACTTGGATATCATATTTTCTTAACAAAATGTATCGGAGACAACTGCAAATGTAAGTTTGCCAACTTTATTTTTACAGCTTTTATAGGTATGTTTTTTGGGGATAGGTAGGTTTTATCGTCAACTATTTTTAACTAAATTCAAAAAAAGGAGGAGGTTCTAAATTCGTTGTAATCTTTTTTCTTATGTATGTTCCCCGATTTCTCAAAGACTCCTGGACCGATTTGAAAATTCTTCTTTTTAAAATTAAATTCAGCGAATCAGTTTAGTTAGTTCGCATAAGTATTTTGATGGGCAACTACGGAACCCTACACTGTGCGTGACCCGACACGCACTTGGCCGGTTTTTTTAACTTACGCTTTACACAAACAAACATGTTCTTCAATTAATTAATTAAATGGTGGTTATAGTTAAATGTTTTCTTTTGTTCCAGGACTTGTGCATGACAGACTTCTTAACTTAGAGGAAGAAAGAATAAGAATCGAAAAACAGAAGCTTTTAGAGAAGAAAAGGTGTAATAATATAAGACTTAAAATGGAAAAAGACAGGCTTGAAATTGAAAGACAGAGAAATGTCCTGCTAGAGAAGTAAGAAGCTCTTTTTGAATTTAGAAAAAGCTCACCTAAAGATTATAATATTACTAGCTGTTGCCAGCAGTTTCACCCGCTACAATTCGAAAATTATCCCGTGGGATGAAATCAGGATAAAAACTATCCTGTATACACATACACGTTAGTCCAGGGTATAAGCTATCCATGTATCGAATTTCAACCAAATCCGTTCAGTTATTTTTGCGTTAAAGAGGAACAAACATCCATTCATCCACCCTTACAAACTTTCACATTAATATTAGTAGGACTAAATTAGGTTCAGAAATACATTCTGGAATTTACTTAACCTTTTCTATTTCAGGCTTCTGGTAGCTGTTGAGGCTGTGGCGCAACGATGATAATAATTCGAACAACTATGAATATATTTTTATACTCAAATAATTTAGAATGCAATAAAAGTACATAATAAGACAATCATTAAGTGTAGACTAAGCTTGTGATATTAAATATTTATGATATAATTGGTAAGTTTTATTACATTGATAAAACCTTTTAGATTTATGATACCTATGTATAAATTTTTCAGGGGACAACATAAATGCCTGACTCGTGATTTCATTTTATTGACTAATATTTTTTAAAGGGAAACAAATATATTGAGGTAAACAACACAATGTCTTGTGTTGTTTACCTGATGTTCAAGGGGATGATTTAAAAACAATACTGGGTCCATTCCATTATTTTAGTTTGATGGTTTCATACAGACAAAAAATGCTGTGATGTGAATGGGCTGCGCAGTTCTATTTATTCGGGGATTCACCCGTACTTTTGTGGTGCCTGACCTCTTGATGTTCTCGGATATTCGGGGGACTTTGTGTGTGTTTGTGTTTCTCGTTTGAGTGGGCTTTAAGAGTACCGCAGCTAATTTATCTATTATAATGTAATACAAATTCATTTCAATTGCACACTTATCGAGAATTTCAGAATTTTGGTTTTTTCATGCTAAGAATCACTTTATATAAAAAACTGGAACGTGGGGTGTCAACTGTCAACAGTTGCTACTTGACATTGACATTTCTATTGTCAGTTGTCATTGTTTGTCACCGCATGTCAAACAAAAATAATCAAAAGCATGTGTGTGTTTTTGTTGATAGAAATTGAGTAAAAATCTAATTTGTTAAGATAAAATACCAAGAACAATGGAAAGCAACAACTTAGATCGTGAATTAGTTGGGATACAATTTCCAGGAATAGTTAAAAATGATGACAAAGCTATTGCATGTTTAGGCGGAATAAGAAACATTTCACATGTAACTATTTCACTATTTACTAGGTTTTAATACATACATGCATAGATTTGGCTTAATCTCCAATGATTTGCGCAGTACATACAAACGTTTCAGTAAGCATCTTTACTTATTTTTCAGGTCTACAGTAATGTAACCAAAAGACGTCTAGGGTTGTCTTTTCATCCGGAGAATCCATTTGTGCGCAAAATATTTGGTAATGGTAAGAGAGCAGCGGGAGTGCTACTCAAGGTAAAAGTGAAGAAGGTAAAAGAAGGCAACCAAATAAAGAGAGAAGTAATTTCAACTACTGTGGTTGGATGTGTCAAAACTATGTTCAGGTTTGAATGTTAGTAACAGTTTGAATGTTGTCATTTCCTTTATTAATTTTTATACATATCATAATTTTTTAAATACCCAAAACTAAAAAAAAGTGATTAAAAATAGTGGGCTGCTGCTGTGGGAGCAGGATCCAAGCATTATTACCATTTTAGTTGATCTTGGCCCATCCACTCCCTCTTACAGAGACAAGGCCAGTATTCCAGCAGTGGGAACATTATAAGCTGATGATTATGTAAAATATTTTTTTTTTAGTATAGGGCGAGTTCCTGTGGCTGTTGCCTATGGTGAAACTATGTTTGCTAGTTAACACAAATAATTCCTATCACAGGAATTATGTTTATTGACTAGCAAACATATACCTAGCTTAGAAGTTTAGATTATGAATGACTCAATTTCTTTAATTATTTTTTAAAAACTTTTTTTTTTATTCTAGCCATGTGTGACTTCCAATACTTGGCTGTGCATAGAGAAGGATCTAGTGATGGCCCCGTTAGCTGCGCTTTGGAAAAAATTATACCTTCAGGAGTAGATCCTATTGGTTTTATGTTGTAAGTTACAATATGTTTGCACAATGTATTATCTGTGTTTCATGTGCCATATAAATGAGAAATTTATTTTTTTAATAGACAGCCCGCACCACTTGTACTTGTACCATCAATTTTCACAAGATTTGAGAAACCAATATGCTATGGTTACACGGACAAAAGATATCCAGATCGGTCATCACCTGATCACGGGGAGAGTGTTCATAGCAAAACCAGAATGTTACGAGGTTCACAAGTGGCTCCGTACATATTTAACCTGACCGAAGACATGCCGAGTGAACCACATGAAATTTATTTGAAGCAGAAAGAAGTAAAATTTGAATTACATCCTCGGTTGGTTGATGAATATGAAACAGTCAAGAAGGTACATAGATGTTACTTAACCTAAATTGATAAAAAAAAAACATGATCATGTCATCATTTCATTTAATTTTTTATATTGTACAGTCAGCATCAAAAGTTGCTGACCACATTCAGATTTTCAAAATTGCTGTACACCATACTTACACCTACATATTATTATGGTGGTAACTTTGATGAACTATGATGCTGACTGTACCACTGCTGAGCTAAGGTATCCTCTAAAACCATTTACTTTTCTCTCTGCAATTTAGCAGTATTAACTAATCACTTTTTATTTTTTTAGCTCATTGATCAGAGACCAATTTGGTCATTGAACTTGATAAGATATCACACAAAGATCAGACTAGTTTCTTTAAAGGTCATCATGCCTTGTCTAGCTCTGTACATGAAAACTGGGCCCTGGAGGTCAATGTGGGTGAGATATGGGTATGACCCTAGAAAGATCCCTGCTTCTAGAATATACCAAACATTGGACTTTAGGTTAAGGCATGCAGGTAAGTGTTATTGAAAAATTACTTGGCCGAAAATATTTATAATAAAAATAACAACATTGTTCTTTATTCATATTTTTTTTTCTTATCTTTTTATAATTTTACTGATACAAAAGAAAATTAACATGTACTTAAAATATTAGTTAATCAGCAATGGGATCAGGGTCCGGGCTACCGGTTGTCAGGGCTCTTGAGAGAAACCATTTAAAAATGTACTTCTTGTCCAGAAGAACTGCTTTCTGAGTCCTTGGCTTAGGCCCTTAATCCAGCTGCCAAGCAAGAGACTTTTCAGAACAACATTATTTATTATCGACATTTCTGTTGGCTTTTTAAGTGAAAACTTGTCTTAATTTAAAAGTATTGATTTGTACAAAATTATAAATCACTACTTTAAACTAATAATCAGGTGAGACAATTCATTTCATTTTTTACTCAGGCTAAGTTGTATAGTGTTAGTAATTAAACAGCACCTACAAAAGTAAAAATTCACAATGCATACAGCCTTTGTGTATCATAATGACATGTCAATAACAGCAGAGCTCAGCATCATAATATATAATTTCCGGCCGTTTCCTCAGCGGGCGTGCGCTCCATGATAATGTCCCGCGAGGACACCAGTGCGGACCGAGAGCGCAAGCCGAAGCGGTCCGCAGCTGAGGTCGTCGCCGCCTCAGCTTCGGAGGAGATAGCAGAGGCGAGCGTGTACTTCCGCCCCGGTGTGATGCCTACACAACGCCACATTTTCTACCAGGTAAACAGGAAAATTGAGAGCTGACTTAATGACACTGTTTTTTAATTTTGGGCTTGAGGAAAACTTATTTTTTCTGTTTTTTATATGGATGTAAGGAACACTTTAATTCTGGGTAGTATAGGTATGGAGTTAATGATTTATGTCGGGGCTACTCTACTGCCGTTAATTATCGCAATGATCGACTTTTATCCGAACATTTAAAGTGCATTATCGCGAAAATTCACGGTGTTTTCCATTACTGTGGCCCTCGGCCTCGTATTTGGAGAGTGACTTCACTGTGACACATCAAACATGATCACTTCAAGACAGCCGATATAGTGTTTTTGTTTTAAATCACTACTTGGATCGCATTTAGTTCTGTACATTGCCGAGATGCGTTGAATAAGGGTGCTTGTACACGGCGCATGTAACCCGCGCAAGTGCCTCAGCATGCTCAAGCTACATGCGCCGTGTACACTCGCCCCGCGGTTAGCTTGATCAAGTAGCTTGCGCATGTTACTCGCGCAGGTAAACCACAAATCCGAACTTTTATGTGCGCGAGTTGCATGCGCCGTGTTAAAGCACCCTGCGGGTAACTTGATCAAGTAGCTTGCGCATGTGACACAAGCTCTGCTTAGCTTGGGACTAGATGGCGTTGTGTGATAGTTGTAGTTGTAGTTGTGACCCTAACAGAAAATTCATCCTGACTAGTTCAAGTGGCATTCGCGTAGTTTTGGATAAAAAAAAAATAACATTATAACTTGTATACAAGCCTTCATCAAAAATGAATATATCAACAGCTGGTCTTAATTTAATGCCACAAAGTTGCCCTTTCACAGTTGTTACATTTCTCTTCATCCAACAACACAACTCTTGGCAGTTTTTCTGATACTAACTCATGTCCACAGTACTGCGACATCGAAATCCCAGAAGTGGCAGAGATCCTAGCCCCCGAGCCCCCGCCGGGCTACATGTGTCATGAGAAGCGCGGCTGGCTGCCTCCCAACACCGACGAGGTCTGTCGCGACGCCATGTTCCGATACGTCAAGGATGCGCTGTTCAAGAGTTACAACACTGAATTGAAGTTTGAGGTAATTATTGAAAAAGTTATTTTTATATTATCCCCATATATTTTACAAAACATTTAAACTCACATACACACACCCAGACCTGGAACAACTACTTGTAGGTCATACAAATAAATGTTCCGTGCGGTAATCGAACCCGCGTACAATAGGCTAGTTGCCTAAAAAAATGTAATTAGTCCGTCTTTTAGATTATTCAAAAATAAGGGACACGTATTTTTTTATTTGTAAATTAGACCAAAAATGACAAAGATATAGCCTATTAAAGTTACGTGTGACGTCACGATGCGTGGCATTTTTCGCGCAGAGTGACGTCACAGGTAACTTAAATAGGCTATTATCTTTGTTCTTTTTTGTTTAATCGAAAAAAGAAAAAATACGTGTCAAATATTTTTTTTATAATCTAAAATACGGACTAAATAGAATGTAATTATTTTGACCCTGGAAACTACCCTATTGCTCAGACATGGTGCTAACCGTGCCGTCAAACTACTTGTAGATAATACAAATGTTTACTTCGTGCGGGAATCGAACCCGGAACAGGCAGTTCAATCGCTCGGCCACTGCGTACTGTGCCGTCAAAATGAATTTAGACTGCGCAAGCGCATAGGTAAACGTAATGTGGGACATGGATCGGTTATCTGAAGAAGGTACAACTGGCAGTGGCTCCATGATATAGCCGGGAGATCGTGAGCTGTGGCCATCCTTTGGAGCCCTATGTACAGTAGTACAATAACGCTGAAAGTTTTATGTCTTATACGTTGTCTAGTTTTGCGTTTCATGATGATTTTTGGAATTCCATCTGTATATGCGTGTCATTCTGATATCTATTTAATCATGATAAAATGCATTTTATTATTTTATATGTTTTTTTTTTTTAATTTAAATTAAGCCTTGGATATTAAAGTTAAGCCCTTAGTACACAACGCGACGCAAGTATCCGTTACCATTGCGACTTTGGTATCCATTGACGCGTGCCTGTATACGAACTTCTATGGGTTTGTATTGCGATAGTAGCCTGGATACCAAAGTCGTAAGGTATCGGAGACTTGAATCGCGTTGTATACGAAGGGGTTATATATATATAACCCCTTCGTATAAGGGGTATCTATCGTTTTTATGCACCGGAGAGATAAATATACTTTTCGTACCACTTGCTCAAAAAAGTGACATTCTATGCCACAAAAAGCGTACATAACAATAGTCATTATTAATCTGTTAAAAAAAGCTTTCCCTAGGGAAAGAAAGTTGTACTGAATTTCATTCATCCTCTAGGGAGAGAATGTGATTTGAATTTCGAATACTTACCGATAGTGAACTACATCAGTCTGTCTTTACACCATTGAGTTTGTATGTAAAGCATTATACAACTTTTTGAAAAAGGAATACGCATTTATTATGCAGTTATGATTTAATAACATTACGAAAACCGAAGAGGCCGTATGATCTTGATGCCTTTGCTTTTCCGAGAATACAATATAATCTAGGAATTTGCCGCGTTTTGTTTTCTTCAAATACATAAACGTTGAGTTTATTTTAATTTATTTTTTTAAATAAGTTATTGTTAAATTTAAATGTTTAATTAATGCTTATCTCATACATATTATTATAACGTTAATTTTTTCGCAAGTGGTACGAAAAGTAGAGTATTTTCCTCGGTGATAAAGCTGTCTTAGTCTTGGGTGAACTTAAATCCCTCGCTACACTCAGGACTCGTCTTAAATCCCTCGCTTCGCTCGTGATTTAAGTTTCTAACACCCTCGCTACGCTCGGGAGTAAGCCTCGAGTCCTTCGTTATGCTCGCGATTTAAATCGTCACCCGCGACAGAAGACACTGCTTTATCCCCTTGGTTAATAATCTACTATTTTTTTCATCGTCGTAATATCATCAAATGAGTCCTCTCACCCAGTGCAGGGCGGGGGGGACTGTCGGACTCGTACTGACTATAATCCACGGTGTCCTTCAATAGCTCTTTATGTGCCGGGGTCACGGTAATGAGATAAGTCCCGCAACCCCGGCAGGCTTTGGCCCTCTAGAGAGCCCCGTCATTATGCTGACGTTCTATGAGGCGCGCGCCATGGACCCGGGCGGGCGGTCCATGGTCGGACAGCGAGTTGCCCTTTACTCGCCAACCGCATGTCCGTACGAAGGGGCTTAGAATTATGTTAATCTATTGTTTTTATGCACCAGAGAGATAACTATACTGTACAGTCACGAGCAATAGTATGTATACACTAAGCAGTATTCTTCAGCGATGTTCTGCTTCCATATTGATTAAACTTTTGTCTTTTCATTAGACTTTTATTTTGGAAGCCATACTATTACGAAATAGGTCTTATTTCAAAGTGAAAACCAGTATTTTACGAGTAAATTGCGTTTGAATTTTGTTGAGTGTTTACATGTTAATGCTCGTGACTGTACACTGTAATTAGAATATGATTCTGGGTTCGATTGAGTGAGGGGGGATGTAGCGATTATATATTTACCTACGTATGCGTTGCACATAGTCTTTATCACTGTGTTATTAATAAAGTGAACCCTGATTAATTTATTGTTATTGAAATCCCGCTATGTTACATTACAACGGCTCTTACTGTACTATAATTATTATTGTATTGTGTAGAGAGAATTCGTAGATATTGCGAAGAGCTCGTGGATAAATAATTACAGCCGTACATACAAGTGGTTAGGCAGATGATAATAATGCATATATTTCTATATCTTTTATTTTATTTGTATATCTTTGTAACCTTTAAACAACAAATCGATGTGATCTATATCATAGCATAGCAATAATAATTTATGTATAATTCATAGATTACACGAAAATTAATCACCTCTCACATAGTTATCTACATTGCCTTTCGAAATTGATTGATTACAATGTACTTAAATAGGTATTACCTAGTAACAAAACAATGGGCATGTCAACAGCATAAATCTAAGTAGTCATCAACTAGAGTTTTGAGAATTAATGGATACGAATTTTTGTTAAATCAATGCATATTTGCTCGTATATTACGCATGAAAATTCGGTAGTCGGGGCTCTTGACATAGGAAGCAAGTAAATACTGTACTTGTGGCAATTTTAAGTATTTTTAAGTGTCGTATTTTCGTTAATATTGGCTTACGTAATGTAATAAAAATACGTGTCTAATATTCTTTGATACTAACTCAGTGTTTCTCAAAGTGGGATACGCGAACCCCTAGTTGTTGATTTAATTAGTTAGGGGTTCGCTGTCACCTGTAAATTTTAACAGGGGCTCGTGGAACCGAAAGTTTGAGAAACCCCGCTCTAACTATCGATTGTTATAATTATAAAATAAATTGTCTTTTCTTTGTACCACAGGGAAGTGGCAGCGACAGCGATTCTAACACTGACGACGATACAGCGAACAATGAATTGGATGATACCGGTACCAATTATATGGATGATACCGCGACCGCCGCTATGGATGATACCGCGACCACCGCTATGGATGATACCGCGACCAGCTTTATGGATACCACGTCGAATGCAATGGATGAAACGTAATAAAATATTTCGTTATTTTATGTTCTTCTAGTTTTTTCTTTTCTATCCCAAAATGTACCCTGGAAAGGTGGCGGTAATGAGTGGGTAGTTAGCGTAAGCAATACATAGATAGTATAGTTTCTAGTTTCATAGTGTCTAGATGGTCTATAAAGGTGCTCCCACATCTATCGACGCGGAATCGACTTTTTCCATCGCCCTTTCTCTTTCTGTCGCTTAGAACTGCCATTTGCTAGACCGAGACAATGCGATTGCACGCGGCCACCTCAAGAATTCCGCCGCGTGCTATCGCATTATGCTTTCTGTCTCGGTTTAGCAAATGGCAGTTCTAAGCGACAGAAAGAGAAAGGGCGACGGAAAAAGCCGATTCCGCGTCGATAGATGTGGGAGCACTCTAAGAGTAGACTAGAGTAGTTTTCTTATTTGCTCACCTGAAGCAAAATCCTTAACCTGTATAGTCTCTCAAAAACTACGTACTACGAAGAGTTTGATTGAACGCGCTAATCTCAGGAAAAACTGGGTGAAATTGAATTTTTTTTGGTGATGGATACTTTATTTATCGAGGAAGTCTATATAATAATATCTACGCTGCGACCAAGAAGACGTTGCAGCGGGGGTGAAACTAGGAGAACAGCTAATACTAGAATAAATAATTATAATTATCATAATAATTATTCCAACTTCATAATTATGATATCGCATTAGCGATACCTATTTATCGTTCGATATAAAAGATTGAGGGCTCAGTTACACGACGCCGCCGCCGCGCCGCTCACCGCGCCGCTACCGCGCCTCTAGGCTGTGTACACGTCATGCTGGTGACCGCGCCAGCCGCGGACGATGCCGTAGTGGCACTTCGAATCCATTCGATAGTGTGGGTGCAAAGCAGACGTGCGTGAGGATTTTCTGAAAAAGGAGGTTTCTCATTTCGGCCTAATGTGCTTTTTGTAATGAGTTATTCGCGGATTACTTCTTTGTTCATGAACCGGTTTTGATGATTCTTTTTTTGTTGGAAAGCAGATATTTCTTATTATTTAGCTCCAACTCGATTTCTCTGGTCTTCCATCATACAAACCCCTAATCTCCATATCGATGGAACCGCCTTTGAAAGATGACCTTCTTTCCAACAAAAAAAATACAGAATCATCAATACCGATTCATAAACGTTAGAAGTTATCCTTGAATTATTTGCGAAAAAAAAAAAATCCCATCATTATATGGCCGCAATGAGACATCTCACTTTGTTAGATAAATAAAACACCTAGCGGATGGCATCGCGGCAGCGGCGGGTTGGCGGCGCGGCGGCGGCGCTGTGGCGGCGCGGGGGTGGCGCGGTAGCGACCGTGTACACGCCTAGAGGCGCGGTAGCGGCGCGGCGGCGGCGATACGGCGGCGGCGTATGGATGTACACGACCGCTAAAAGATTTAGGTGCAGTTAGATACCTTCCACCTGGCGTTCGTAATGTCCTTACAAGGTCGACTCATTACTAGTCATTACACGTCAACTTATCGATAGGCGATAGGTAGAACAGTCGACCCAAGTGTAATCTTTCTTTCGTTGCTCAGAGGCCTTACCACAAGCTCTTAACGCGATCTAGTTTAGGCTGTGGGAAAGAGACAGACCTGTAAAAGTCGTATAGCCCCATCTCTTTCCCACAGCCTAAACTAGATCGCGTCTTATTATTGTGCAACAAATCGCATAAGCGAAATATCTATCCTTTGTTAAAAGTTGCAGTTAGAATACTGGCCGAATCAAAGTCGCTAGGTCTAGTCATTACCGGGGATGCGAGCGATATCGAGTAATGGGCAACTATGCATTTCGAAACCATGGACGCTGGACTTTCGACGAATATCGGCGCGTTGTGTTCCACGAGCGCCTCAAAGAGCGTCAGCAAGATGACGGGAGGGTCTCCTCCTCTAGAGGGCCAAAGCCTGCCGGGGTCGCGAGACTTATATCATTACCGTGACCATGGAACGTAAATGGCTGATGAAGGACATCGTGGATTTTAGTCAGCACAAGTCTTGACAGTCCCTCCCGCCGTGCCCTGGGTGGGTGGACGTCTTATTTGTCGATTTTAGCACGCTAAAAAAGCTGTTTATTGCACGCTGCCCGAATCAAGTCGCTACCTACTATTCCGACTAAAAGTATAAAAACTGGGGCTTACCGATTGACCATGCTCGGGTCGACACGGCGCGTTGAGTTTCATAATATGGACAATGATTGTTTATAATAATACTCCTTTCCCCGACGCAAGCCAATGGAAAGTTCCGGCATAGTAACTTTTATCAACTTCAAGTTGACCCGTTATCTTCGAGCGAGCAATGTGTTTCAATGAGCAATCGTGTTGTGTTTAATTATAATTATTTAATTAATAAACTAACGATGAGCTAATGTAGGTATCTGGCAGAGGGTAGTAGTCAATAGCTATGATTTATAGTTGAACCAAAGTTCAATTGGACTGGAGTTTAGAGCGTTATGAAAATTATGACTTCATTGTTAGTTGCGGCTTATCGATAAATAACTGCATTTTTTTATTCGTAGTGTAGTAGTAATCTTTAGGGCACGGTGCTGTTTTTTTTTAATTTTATACTAGTTTTTGCCCACGGCATCGCTTCCCCACTCGCTCCTCTCCACAATATCCTATGACTGTCTTTGGGTCTTCTCTAAGTCTGTAGTAAAATTCATAACGTCTGTTATGCCGTTTTGACGCGAAAACGGATAACGCACTAACACACTTCCGCATAAAATTATAATATTAGTAGCATTATGCAGAGTGTGAACAGATGCATAATGTTCTTCTAATGTGATAAAAAATCTTATCTAAGAGCTATCATCTGATTAAGTAGATTTTGAAAATCAAATTCTTGTGGTATTCCAGCCATGATTTTTGTGCGTAGCTTCGTTTGTCCTTCCCATAGATATATTAAAGAAGGTTCTTCCTATTACTTAAACAACAACAAAGTTATGGTTTGGAGGAATTTCTCCTTTATCACGAGTGCGTCTCAGCCTACAAACAAATATTACAAACAAAAGCAGTAAATAATGATTGTGATTATTTGTTTCGCGTGGGAAACGAACCGTGCTATCAGCTCATGTAGGCCTCTTGGGTCGCGGAACTGTCTCATAAGGAAATCGTGGTCCTGGAATAGAGGGCTATTTAAGGACACAGTGGATTATAGTACGAGTCCCTCAGTACCGCCCGTCTAGGGATGCAATCCGTCCGGGTTTCCCCGGATTTGTCCTAGTTTAGCGTCCGGGGGATTAATTTATGGTCCGAGTTTTAAAAAAATATAAAAAAGGTGATTTACTGTTTTTTCATTACACTATGTTTAAAAAATCATGTTGACATGTCCGGGTTCTGGAAACTAAAATCCTGGGGTTTCAGGCGTTTTGTCCTGGTTTCCAAATTTTAGAGATGGCAACCATACTCCCGTCCCACCATGGGTTCCGAGGACTCATTTTGATGATTTTACCACCATAAAAAAATAGTAGACCACTTGAAAGTTTAGAAAGACCAATAAAATGAAATTGTCCGAACATCATTATAATAAAACATTAAAAAAATAAAACAACACGTAGTATGGAGGCTACAGTGGTTACTACATTATTGACCTTGCATGAATCCGAATGCGCACAAACGCTTTGGTATTTCAAGTAAAACATTGAATTTTAATTGGTGGCCTGTGATGTTACGTGATTCTTGAAATCTTGACTAAATATTTTTACAAGTAATCCAAAGTGACCCCTTGTTATTACGTCAGTGATAAGGACATCATAAGGGTAAATTCACATCGACACGCGACGCTGCCTGCGCATTTTTCAATAGAGTGACTCCAAATCTTATTTCATTAACTACACGAATAGATTACACTTTTCACCGATTACGAGATGTAACGCGGAGACGCGCGATTTTTTTTATAAGCACTCAAAATATAACTTTATTTACTACAAGAAAAGATAAACATTTCGAATGTCGTAGCGTCACGTCGCGCCGCGTCGCATCCCTGTGTATAAGGACCCTAAATGTACCTACATTGTCATACCCTATGTCAATTTTGACTCGATAAGTTATCGCAGTTAATTTTTATCTACCGGAAAATGCGTTTTTGTTAGCCCCGAAACAATCCAGCATTTCTCTTTTCGATAATAAATATTAAGATTGATTGATAAATTACAAAGTAATCAGATTTTCAGTACTCTAATAAGTAGGTAGTACTTTGGCATGTATAACTGTACCGAATTATCTTTGCTTGTATTTACAAAAAGTTAAAATAATATTCTCTTGTAGACATTTGCGGTCTTTGTGTCGTTAATATGACAAAGATGTTTTGGGCTAAGTCCACAAGAATATACGTATAGAATTTCTCAACAAAACAATTGTCTTTGAGAAGGTATTTATTATAAAACAAAGAAATTTGAGATTCCTTTTGCCAGCTGAATGTTTTATATTAAAACAGTTATGGTAATAAAAGTTCGCAGTTTAGCAACCTATTTTAATCTCATGCTTTGTCCCTCACTAGAACTTTTTCCTGTAGGTATCTTAGGCGCGTTTACAAACATAAACTCACATACACAAAGGCCCCAGACCCAGAATCTACAAGTAATTTACTTCGTGCGGGAATCGACACACGATACTCAGCGCATCAGTCCAATTGCTTAGCCACTGGGCTAACCATGCCGCCAAGTTAAATTGAAGATGTCTAATATGATGTTATATCTGACTTTCGATAGGTTTTCTGGCAACACCAGAAAGCCTATCGAAAGTTAGATGTTATATTCTTTAGAATTGGAAGAGGGCTGTGGCCTTCGGTATTGTAAAGTCATAGGTAATAAGCCATTAAAATAGTTACCTACTAGCTGATCCTCATAGTTTTACCCCCGCTGCTCAGCTTCTATTGGATGTAGCGTGATGTTTTATTGCCTATAGCCGGCCTCGATAAATAGACTATCCAACACCAAAAGATTTTTTCTCTTCGAACCAGTACTTTCTGAGATTAGTGCGTTAAACCAAACTCTTCTGATTTAGAATATTAAAAGTACATAGAATAGTATAGATTTACTTTACCATTCATGTAGCCACAATTATTCAGGTCATAAAAATATGTAAAACAAAAGTATACAGAACAAGTACCTACATCATTTCACAGGGTTATAACAAGTTGATGAATGATGGGTTTGCTAATAAGGCATCTCTGCCTATAATAGGTAAAATAAGCATCGAAATTTAACTTAGCTAGCTGATAAGATTAGCAGGATTAGTAGGAGGGGCATCCGCTCAAAATCATGACCAAGGAAAAGATAATACATAATTACAAAACACCCAGTTCCATTGTTTAACCCTTTATTCAGATGCATGTTATAGGCAAATACGACGATTGTCATCGTTTTTTTTGCGAAATCATACTATGGGTGCGTGGTTTGTTTCAACGGGCAACAAGGAGCGTTTGAAATAAGTATCTTTAAAATTATTTGAGCCGAAAGATGTCCACTGTTGGTCATAATTCCTCTCGCCCAAGCTTAACACGTCTTGTACTTTTGAATTTGAACACCTTCCAATTTCCATGCCACATACCGTGGCTTTCAGGGGTCTAAAAAGCCCACTTTAGCACAAACTTAACATGAATTACGATATAAAAACTTTTTCAAAAAAAATGTAACCGCCTTCAAAAACAACCACAAAAAAGTGTAAAATAATCTACAAAATAACTTTTCTTTCGGAAGTCGGTGCCTTTGTTTTTTTTATATGATTTTCATTGTCTTTTTAGCCACCGACTTCCGAAAAAAAGTTATTTTGTAGATTATTTTACACTTTTTTGTGGTTGTTTTTGAAGGCGGTTACATTTTTTTTGAAAAAGTTTTTATTTTACTCTTTTTAGTTTAAATATTCAACCCGAATTCTTGTCAAGAACATTATTCTCTTACATGTGCACTATAATTTTGTAATCCTTCGCACCAGTACTTACATCACTCATGTACACATTAAGCTAATAAAATTCCATATCTCAAAAATTACTAAACCGATTTTGATGAAACTTGCAGTATTCTCTAAGTTAAATGATACCTAGTACAACAAAAAAAGAATTACTTAAATCGGACTTGTAGTTCCGGAGATATGCGAACACAAAGTAAATCAATCGATGCCTACTCCTTACTGTTAGAGTTGTACCTTCCA
Organism: Agrotis segetum; assembly: GCA_036375495.1. NCBI lineage: Eukaryota > Metazoa > Arthropoda > Insecta > Lepidoptera > Noctuidae > Agrotis > Agrotis segetum. The sequence continues at coordinate 1,913,123 of JAQSVV010000263.1, read as the reverse complement.
TCATCAGGTCATCCACCTGAGATGATGATTATCAGATGCAAATACTTGAACAGCTTTAGAAAATATATGAAAATGGTACTATGTGCCTATAAAATTTGAAGGTTGCCCTCGATTTCCCTAGGATCCCATCATCAGATCCTGACCTGGTGATCATGGGACCAATTGGAAAGTATACCCTTTCAAACAAAAGAAAAAAATTCCAAATCGGTCCAGGCGTCTTCGAGAAATCGGGGAACATACATAAAAAAAAAAAAAAAAAAAAGATTCCGACGAATTGAGAACCTCCTCCCTTTTTTGAAGTCGGTTAAAAATTCTCAAGCAATAGAATAAGACTATTCCATTTTACGAATTTCATCGCAATTTCTATGAAGATTTTGCTGGCCTTTTTTTAAAGCCACTGGTAATGAAGTCAGGTAGAGATTTATGAAAAAAAAAAAGTGTAATTAATTGGGAAAGGCCTTTGAATGCGAGCATGGCATACTAAGATTATTTCTACAGCTTTATTTGTTACCAAGCACACTTTCTGTCATCGTCCATTCTTGAACAAAGGCATTAGGGCAACGCAATCCCTATCGCGACAGCAAAATGTGTCTTTGTTTAAGTACTAATATGTACTCATGAGTCACGTATGGACATTGTTATTTTCTTATATATGCAGTATTTCTTTGATCTGTGAACTATGGACTAATCGTGTACCTACTCGTGTTACAGATGAGTTACGAGCCTTGAAACATTTTTATAAAGTACCTATTCAATTCTATGTCCCTTTGGTATAAAATGACTAAGAAGTTGGATAGTAAGTGGCAGGAATTAATAACACTGATGATACAAGGTTTTACTTACCGTATACCTTTAAATAAAAAAACAATTGAATTCTAATTTAGCGGTTTTACTGGTTGTTTATATTATCTGTGCTGCGTGGGTTTGATTCCGGCACAGAACCCATTGCCAATAGATTTTCACTTTTCCCCGAGTGCTTGGAAAATAGGTTTATAAATGAATTCACTCACCATAGATTTATGACTATAATTCATAGTTTGAACATGTTCGAGTTGCTTGATGTGTATCTAAGACTTTAAAACGCATTTCACATAGAGAGCGGGCGCGGGTCGGGCGCGTTTCGGGGCGGGAGTACGGCGGGTCTAGTTCTTTGTATTTAAATGGAAGCGTGCGCACGATCCGCCCCGCGCCCGACCCGCGCACGCTTTCAGTGTGATGTCTTCCATTTAAATACAAAGAACTAGACCCGCCGTACTCCCGCCCCGAAACGCGCCCGACCCGCGCCCGCTCTCTGTGTGAAATGCGCTTTAGAAGTTTAAATATTGATAGATTTATCCTCATACTTTTGCAACTTTGAGTCCTTAAAGCGACAAAGGCGTAGGCATATCGTGTCGACTTATATTTATCAATCATGATAAATATAAAGTTGAAAATATTAATAAGATTGATAAATACGAGTTGTACTCGTAGTTGGATATCAATGAAGCGGTCATCCAATCATAATCAGCTAATCGTGGGGGTCCCTAATGTAATTAGGAACATCATAGACACACAATCGTTTTATCTATTGTTTAATTGATGATTGGAGTTTCTAATCGACTTAATCTAATTGAAATGCCTAAAATATTTTAGGAACTACTGCTATACTGGACCAAAAGGTAGCAAAACTTAAGGGTAGGTCTGTCAGTCAGATATATGAAGAATTTATAGATAATATGCATGAATCTTGTCTATAATTCTTTATCCATGCTAGAAAAACATTTCATGATAGTTTTCTAACACAGGTCGTCCGCGTGCAAGTTAGATATAACATGTGAGTAATGGGTGGCTACACAAGTATCCATGTGATAATTTCCTTTGTGAAGGAGTAGGTAAATCTGGCTATCTAATCATTTTTATATTACTATGTAACGAAAGTCCGTCTGTCTGTATCTAGCTATACAGACATCTCAGTGTGAGTGGTTTGGTTGCATAATACGGGGTCATTTCATACACTTTTACTTTGAAAATTGCTTCGTAATACTTTTTTATGTTTCATGACGTTGCAGCATTAGGTAGATAGAGAGTACGATACGTTTACGTAGGTTAACAATATTTATCTTTTACTTATCTAGGGGAGAAGGGGGAAATTGGAGCCTACTAAGGAAAAAGTTCAATAAAAGTCAAATTTATGGATACTTAAGAACTTTTTATTAAAAAACTAAATCCTTACTCATTTGACTATCATTTAATAATAGCGTTAACGTTACATTATTAGGCGTTTGGCCACAGATAAACTTTAAAGAAAAAAACAGAATCGCTCTCATTACCCGACTTTGCGGGAAATGAGAGCCTATAAATTCCCATATGTGTAATGGGAGCTACTTAATTATTAAATCAGCCTCAAAAATTTCGTTTTCAGTCTTAAATCTGACTTGATCATATAAATTATAATATAAATGTAACCTTATAACAATTATTTTTAAGGATCCAAGCAGAGCCAATCAGAGCCTAATTAGCTCCGATTACCCGACTACCACCATGTTGAAATTAAATAAAACGATACACTGAATCTAACTTGTAACGAAATTATACGCAGAGATACTCAAAATTGATAACATTAGGTATAAAATCAAACAGGTTTGATTATAATAAACGTATAACTTTATACATACCTGGCTGATGAAATCTCGTATTTCTTATAAGGGCGGACCGCAAAATCAACAAACGTCTGTCGTCACACAACGCATGGCACTGGCGAGTCTAGCGCCGCAGAGAAACACGATCGCAGCGGGCCGAAGGCGTCCGAGTAACAAACGAGTGAATACGAGCTATAGGTTTGTCTCTATTCACAGAGCTCCCATTACCCTCTGGCTCCCATTACCCTCTCACATACGTAGATTTTAACTATTTAGGCGGCCAAAAAGCCATTTTTGAACAACAATATAATAATGATTTAACCAATTAATCGGGTAGTTAACAGTTCCTAGTATAAAACGATACCCTCTCCAACAGTCGTCGATGCGTATGACACTACCCTCGAGTAGTCGGAACTCGATAGTTGCTTAACGTTTACGTGCCAGTTATCGACAGCTCTCCCAAACTAACAACTTCTAAAGTGCATAATTATTGTTGGAATAATTGTTTTCAAGTGAAACTTATGGATTGCAATAATTCAGGTAAGGACCTATATTTTACAACAATAATATACTTGATTATCGTTTTTCTTAATATACTTTTAATTTCTCAAAGATAGGTCTATGACATGTGATTTTATTTTGTATTTTAAAATGTTTAGAAGCTTTTTTAACTTACTTCAGGGTCCGTCCGGGTAATAATTTATTTATTTCTCAATACTTGACATATTTCTCCGTATAACGACAAAATAATTAGCCGCGGAAACCCGCGCTTTTCAAAATTAAGAGCAACTAAATGTTTCAAGTCAAAAATGAGCAAAATACCATTTTGCTGCTTTTTTATTTTATATCGATTTACTTTTGGCTATATATCATATCATATACACAATAGGCTATTGTTAACTTCGGATCCTCTAATTAGCTCCAGCAGACAAATTAAAAAACCTTCTCGCAAAGCATTCCTTCCAGAAACAATAGAAATGTTGATGTCTGCTGAACCAAATAGAGAGTCAATGGAGGAAGGCTCTCAAAGTGAGTGATATTTAGTTTTGTTTATGTTTATATAAATGTAGGTAGATATAGGTGATATGTAATTATACCTTATTTTTATTCATTTAAAATATTATTTGAACTTTGTTTTACTTTTTTGAAAATTGCTACTATATTTCTGTATAAAACTTGTGTAATTAAATAATAATATATATTTTTGAATTGAAAAGGGTTTATTTTATTTTAATATAGTACTTGGAACTAATTAAAACCAAAAAATATTTTTGGCCGCCTAAATAATTAAAATCTACGTATGTGCCTCTGTTCCCCTAATCCTTACTTATATGCAGTTCTGTGGCAACGTTTTCCTGAAGCACTGTAATTTCCTTCTTCTAGACCAGCGTTTCCCAACCTTTTTCAGCTACGGACCCCTAGAAAATCAAGCACAGTTTTCACAGACCCCCCTAATAAAATAAACAGCAGAAAAAATCGAATTATTGTTAATTTATTTTAGTTATGATATGACAGATACACAATAGGTACTAATAACTGTTTAATAAGAAAAATATGAAAAAGAAAAAATGTGAAGGTTAGTGTTGCTTTATGCCCGGCGCCAGAATGCACTTATCCGACAGGGGTCCGCGGTCCACAGGTTGGGAAACACTGTTCTAGACCCCTACTCAGGACAATAGATGAGGTTCTACTGCATTTGGAAGTCTGGCAGCTTATATGGCAGGATATATCTGAAGTCATTCAGAGGTTGCAGATATTCTTGCTCCAAAATGTGTATCTCGGCTTGATGAATTAATTATGGTTGGACATGGATAGAGGATCGACCATACAGCATCGCAGCATGAAGGTCGGATGTCCAGTTACCAAGGCAGTACCCAACAGAAAAATATTTTCGCTTTAGCTTTTAATTCCTTACACCTAGTAATTAAGTGTAAAGTGCTTGTGTTAAGAACTGTTGTTGAGCAAACTTACAACTGTCATTATTGCACCCCTAGCTAATTAAAACAGATAGTTCCGCTAAAGAATGTTGGTGTGTAATGCTTGCTCAAAAACAGTGAAATTGTAGTGCTTTACAAGAAATTAAACCTGCAACTATCCATGGCGGTTTATTTTCTGTTACAGTATAAGTTGCGGGGCGCTAGGCTGGGGTACAAAGTAAGCGTGCGCTTATCGTGTCTATATATTGGCTGTCGGCTTGCGCGCGCGCACACTCGCTTACGCCTCTCACCGCCGTACGATCGATTTTCCGCCCTTTATTGTGATTTCCACCGGCACGTGAACCTACGCGAGTGAGGTTAGTGCATTTTCACAATTCAGTTCTTTACTTAGTAGTGAAAAAAAATGGAGCAAGCGTTTGCAAGAGTTTGTGTTTAAATTGTGTTGTGCCCGTTTTTGTGTATGTGGATATAATTACGTATGCGAATGGATTTTATTGTTAGGCCAAAAAAAAGAACTGATTGTTTACGTTAAACTTAAAAAAAAAATAGAACAGTGGTAACCTGTAGCTCGACCTTTCATTATGAGTGCGTTTCAAAAATATTTTAATAAAATTAACGGATAGTGAAAATTATTATTAAAACAAAAAAAAAAAGTGTTTTTTATCAAGGTGCAATAATAATGTCTTGACTTATACCTACCAAATATTGCAATAATTAAGCCAAAAGATTAAACAGATAAGATAAAAAATAAAAACGCCCATAATATAAATCAACCCTTCGGATGCCACACTCATTACATTTAATTTATATGAACAATTGTTTTAATTTACGTCATACGTTGAAATATTAAGCTAAACACACAATTCACGAAATAAAAATAAATCAGCATAATAAGCAATCAATAAGATTGTAAATTGCTTCATTAGCTTATTTATTTTGGTCTAAGCTAGTTATAGTAACATGGTTACTACAAAAACCGCTTATGTAATAATTTTTGTGTACTACTAGACAAATCGGCAGACAAATATACATTAATAATATGTAATACATAAGCAATTTATGTAGAACAATGATCTACTCGTGTAGAGTTGATTGAACTCGAGATAAATAACAAATAATCAATCATACATAGTATAAGAGCTCTTTACTTATTATCTATTTATTTTCAAAGGCTTTTGTAGTGTCTATTGTTTACATAGTTATTAGGAATTGTTAGTAATTAGTTGCGTCTGTCTTGTTGTCATAGGCTTTGAAGATCCCTTGGGCGACCGATGGTCGTATGTAATCGGTCATTATAACTCTATATACACTTGGGAGCAAATAAATCGGATAGATCAATGATATTATGAGAATATCATTGGGATAGATGCCTTCAAAAATACTAAAATATTAACCACTAATGCGTGAAGAAGTGAAGTGGCTCGATTTATTTGCTCTCAAGTATATTTACATTTGTCATGCCGATGTTATTCTATTTAGCATTTTGTATGTCAAGCTAAGTATTTTTTTAAATACAAAGAAATATGGCAAGCTTTACGATGAAGCTTTTCTTTAATAAATAATAGAATAGGTACAAGACAATTTTATCGACATGAGAAGTGCAAATATTTAATTTCAAAACTATATTTGCGGATTAGGAATAGTTAGACCAATTTGATAATGACCATCATTATGTTCGAAGGATTTTTACATTAACTTTGAAGTGAAAGCTCAAGTTAAAACAACATACAGAAACAGTTGATTACAAAAATAACCAGACGATTATATAAAACTACCCGGTTGCTTAACACCATCAGTAATAATACTTATTAGCGGCTTCGAGACCGGCGCGGCTCATTTTAGCAATGGTCGATAGATTTGTGCAATCGATCTCCAACGCAACGATGTGTTTTTAAACGTGGAGTTGGCGACACGTGCGCCGGCGCAGCGTGGTCGGAATCCACAATAAGTCCTTGCCTTGCGGCCAGTGTCATGTCAACACACTGCTCTACTCGTAACTTAACGATGCTCTCTAAGAATTATGAGTTCGAGAGATTTATCTGATCTATTAAGACAGCTGATATATTTTTAAAAACCTTGTTACCATTATCTATGTCGCAATTAAACGGTTAATTTCTTTAACAAGAGAACATAAGAAACTTTTGTTTATTAAACCAGTTTGCACATCTAACCAACATACTCAAATACTTATGTCCTTAATTACGATAATTATAATATGCTACTCTACCAGTCTAGTCTTAGTCTAGAAGGACACCGTGGATTTAGTCAATACAAATAATGATAGTCCCGTCCTGCCCTGAGTGGGAGGACTCATTAGATGTTACCACGTAAAAAAAATAACCAGTCTCAACAATAAAATACACTGAAATATATTCAGTTTCATAAACACCAGGAAATCAACCACTTTTTTTTTATTATGATAGGTTCGCGTTTGACCACTATCTCGCCTGATGGTAAGCGAAGATGTGGTCGACGGTGAAGCACGCTTGCCTAGAAGTAACCTGTCACTCTTGACTTGAAGACCCCAAGGTTATAGCTGTCGGGAAATACAGATACAAATACAACACTTATTTTCTTCCAGATAACAAAGAAATGAGTTCAAACGACTTCAGATTGGAGCGCAGCGTTGAGCTGTCGCCAGAAACAAAAGCTATCGCTGAGAAAGAGTTACGTGAGACTCCGGAGAGGGTCCGTGAGGCCCTCGAGAGGCTTCGGGAACTGCTGAAGGAGAACAAAGACCTGTGCTTCGGTGATGATGATGAGTTGCTGACCATCTTCTTGAGGCCTTGCAAGTGGTACCCAGAGAGCGCTATCGCACTGGTGAGTTTAATTTTAATGGTTTAAGAAGTTAAGCTTTTATGAACAAATACTCGACTTAATATTTTTTTTTATAAACGTTACGTTCTAAAATGACGGAATAGAAATTCGCACTACGACTGAAGACCGTTTGACGCGGCGCTAGCTAAAGGGCTTCACACACAGCCTATAATGTAAAGATGTACATTGTAGCACGATACATCATTACATCTTTCCATAGAAATCGTCAGGAGACCACACACGACAGCTATAATTAAATGTCATTTTCGAATTTCTATGGAAAGATGTAATGAGATGTATCGTGCTATAATGTACATCTTTACATTATAGCTGCTGTGTGTGAAGCCCTTAATAGTGTGTTATATTATCTACCTAAAAAAAATGCTTTTAAAAATGGAGTTTAAGTTTTAACCACGAACTTTCCGTCGTGTCGTGGCGCGGACTCTAGACTGAAAATTACTGAAATACATTACCTCATAGTATGTTAAATTATTCACATGTGATTAATGGACCATGACAAGTAGGATTTCGGTCGCGGAACACATTTAACTGGGCTAGTCTTGTAAAATCTGTCCTTTTTACTTTTTACGAGTGGTTACAATTAAGGTCACGTTGTTTGAACTAACCATTTGTTAAATCTATACTTATAATATTATAAAGCTGAAGAATTTGTTTGAAAGCGCTAATCTCAGGAACTACTGGTCCAATTTGAAAAAATCGTTCAGTGTTAGATAGCTCATTTATCGAGGAAGGCTATAGGCTATACGGGAACCGTATATTTTCACGGGAACGGGAATAAAACGGGATATGCGCGTACAAAGTCGCGGGCAACAGCTATTCCTATAGATACATAATTAACAATTTGTTAAAAAAAACGGGTTAAAAAAATGGGTTTTAAGCAATAGTTAGTTTAACTACTGGTCAAATAACTCGACTGAAGTTTTAGCAGTTTAATTTTAATAATAAGGTTTTAATCGGCTCTTCTCTTTAATCAATGCACAGGTGTAAACTAAGCAGGTCATGTTACAGCCTACTAAGTTTGCGCAACAGCAACATAATGTTGCGATGTTTGGCAACTACAATTACAGACGGACGGTTAACGACTGATTTCGTTGGACTTGTCCTAGACCCCGGTTTATTATACGGTTTATACCAAGGGTAATAATAAACAGTGATTATAATCTACTTAAATGTGATGGAGCTTCTTCTTGAGGTCATAACATCCTTGAAATAGTACCTTCACTATACCTTTGCATCTTTAGAGTATTTTTGTATGTTTAGTGGTAGGCATATTTGCTTGAAACATTAAATAATTATGTAAAGTCTACGCATTTGGTCATTAAGGGCTCATTGACTTGAGTCAATAATTTTGTCAAAATAATAGTTAGGGCCAGTATAGAGTTTTTAACATTATGTTATCTCTCAAGGAGCGGCGGATACTAAAACAATTGAAATAAGTTTCTAGTGGCGCAATTGAGTTCTTATGGTACCATAGCCATAGAGATTCATAAACTTTTAAGTTACGAGTGCAAACAGGTTTTACATAACAATAATTCTGAATATCTCAATATTAAGCCCTCAATTCTTATCTGTATCTTAATGATTATATTATTCAATTATTGGCAACACTGCAGTTATTGCGTTAAGTAATAGGGGTAATAACAGAACAATTCGGTTCTACTTGCCAGCATAAAAATTAAGAGGCTCGACAAATGTTGTAACTTCTCACTTGTTGAAAACCTCGTTGATTCTATAATGTGAATAAATTATGACAATCATTAAATCCATTTATTAGCATGTATGTAGGAGTACATAGTTCTTATATAATAGTATCGTAATACAGTGATAATGCTAATTAAGCGTCGATAACCAATATCTGAAGAAAGTTAACTTTTTTAAATTTCTTTTAATTCTTTAGTTTATAAATGATTATGACGCCAGTAGCTAATGAGCACTTATTAATTGTAAGTGTTATTAATTATTACTGAATAGTGATTGTGAAGAGTTCAACGATTTATGACCAAAGTTATGTATTTATAAACGAATATCTAACTTATCTATGGATCAAATTTAAAAAAAAAGTTAACTTCAACTCTTTTACACTTTTGATTCCTAGATAACTAAATAGAACACTAATTAAAATTAATTTGTTTACACATGTCATAATGATTACTCTAATAAGCTTCATTTATTTCAAAACATAATTAGGTTCGTCATTATAACACAATTAGGCGGTAACCATGCTGTAATGTTCCCGTTTGTAGGACTTATAGATCTCTATGATAAAGACTGGGCAGGGATGCACCACGGTGAATAACACTTTTTTTCAACGCTTAAGACGAAAGAACACGCCCACATAGTTTCTCTTCAGATGTTTTTCAACCGTTTTGAGGATAATTCTGATCAAATAAATGAGGCAATGTGCCTATCATAAACATTTTAGATATCAATCGAATTCTAAAGAACCATAATAATAATATGACTAATATGAGTGATGGGTCCAATTCCACAGTCGTAATGTCATCGAGTTATCTGTCGTTAGTTCGCTGATAGAACAGTTTCCTCTGTACATGAATATATAATGTAGGAATCTGCCCGTTTGTTGTCGGGAAGGGCGAGATAAGCCACGCCGCACAATGTCAAAGTTCAGTGTTTATCACAACGAGATAACTGCTATCACTCATCATTATTTGCTGCTTTATTTTTAAATTGTCGGCATATCGTAAACAATACATTAGAAATGTTATTTGTCGACTCGTCGGGGTCACGAGAAAATGGAGGTCAAAATGATACGAATTCAACATTAGCATTAATTAGAATCGGATGTGGTAATTGGTTTAGCAACACATGCTTGAGTAATTATTAAAATGTATGGCTGTCCATCATTTAAGCACTAACCTATCCTAACAAACAAGTAGATTTCAATAAGGTCCTTAACGCAGTCTGAAAATCACTGAAAAATGTTCTTTGTTTACGTGACCTCAGATTCCATTATCGTATGTACTTATAGTGTTTTTCCGATGCATGTTATTGTTTTGATAGCCACCACTCATTTGTGTTCGCGCAAATATTGTAGAGTGCAGATAAACACTGCCTCCGTTCAATGTCAGCCACTCTATAAATTAACACATATATTTGTAACTAAACATATTGCACATGCTGTGAAGCCGGTTAATCTGACTTCTACAGCTATTAATAAAGATGTTGATATTGATTGAATTCTTCCGTGCAATAATGTTGCTAGGATTTCTGGATTTCCACGTATTTTGCCGTTGAAAACGTAAGTTTGAAAGTAAGAAAAGAGGAAAATGTTTTGTGGTGCAATAAATGAATTTATACATCAGATTATTTCATTGACATTTTTAGATAGCATTTCTCTTTCTGTGTGATGTAAATGTTTTATGGAAACTTCAAATACTTCTGCAACTAGGTAGCTAGTATTAGTACCTTACGAAAGAGAAATGAGTTGTTGAGCATATTATGTTTATGTTATGATTACTTCAGTCAAAATGCAGGCTTAATGTTGCCAGTAACACACTGTCTTCGTGTCTTTATATTCTGCTCGTGTTTGTAAAACAAACAGTCCAGCGTTGCATGTCTCACGCGGAAGATTTGCAATAGACCAGTTATGCAGTGCTGTAAACGTCGGGAAAACAGGCCGCAAGGTCTTAGTGCACTCGAGCAAGTAACAAGTACGGCACGTGTCTTCCTTTTACTGAAAATTGCCTGTCACGTGTTTGTTCGCTTTTCGGACGTGGGTTTCGATAATATCAATGAATAGTAATGCGTTAGTGTGGATGCATGGATGGACGGATGTTTTTACTCTTTCATACAAGAACCACTTGATAGACTCGAATGAAATTTGGTTCAAATATAGTTTAATAACTTGGATTGATAGATACAAACTTTTTGTCTTGGTATGATGTACCTGTGGGATAATTGTCGAGATACACGCGGACGAAGTGGCTGGCAACAGAATATTTAGCTTATTTTAAAGAACACATTATAATTATAATAGCAGGCTGTGTATATTGAAGCTGTTGTAAAATAAGTACGTGTTGAATTTTCCGTGATGCACTGAAATTATATAGCTAGGAAGGAAGAGACCTGAAAACCCAGTTTATTTAAGGTTGCAATTATCTTGCAACAAAGTGTACGTACCCTCGTAGAATTAGATGACATTGAACTATTTCGATACACAATTAAACTTACACGAAGAACAATTAGAACAAAGGTAATGAACCAAAAGACAGTAGGCAAGAGATTGACAAAGAGTAGAATTTCAAAACAAAAGTAAACCTTGATGTGATTACGATAGGGTACGTTTATTGTCTAAAGGGCGCGATCGCGATCATGATCTGATTTGTGAAACATGCTGAGTTAGCTTCTTCGTACACAAGGCGACGCGAGTCCCGATACCTTACGACTTTGGTATCCTAGTGAGTATAGCAATACAAATCCATAGAAGTTCGAACACAAGCACGCATCAACGAAGACATCGCGTCCCGCCCGAGTGTCCGAAACCTTACGACTTTGGTATCCACTGACGCGTGCCTGTCTACGAACCTCTATGGATTTGTATTACGGTAGTTGCCTGGATACCAAAGTCGTAAGGTATCGGAGACTCTTTGATCCCTTATCACTAGACGACCCGGACATGCATCATGTACTATAGTCTACATTAACTGATAGACTATCACTAGTTTTAACATGTTTATTTCTATTTCTAATGTTGAATCTTATCAGTGGCAACAATGCCGTCGACTGGACTTTGTACAAGCTTTGTTTTCGCGTCTTTCAGTGAGAACTATGTGAAACCCCCGATTCAGAAAAGGTGTTATAAGTTTAATCGCTTCGTGTGGGTCTGTTTGTCAACGGCACCATCTTAAATGGTTGAGCAGATTTTAAAGCGGTTTTCTTATTTTTGGAATCTTGTGATCAGCTTTTTTGTAATGCGTAGGGTGTTTTTTTTTTAATTTGTAAATCATTTTATGTAATAGTCCAGTGCCACTTCGGACCAAAGTTTCGGTCCGAAGTGGCGCTGGACAAGAAAATTTGGAATAACTTGGGGGAGGCCTTTGCCTAGCAGTGGGACAGTGTATGTTGAAAAAAAATGTAATAGTTATTTTTCAGTTTATGTATTCTTTTGGGCAACGATATTTCAGTAAAAAGAATGGCCGGGATAGAGTTCCTCTTGTTTGTATGAGAAGTTATCTACCCACAAGAATTTATATTATCACTAAACAAGGACGAATAACTAATTCATGAACCGATAAACTGTTTATACGCACTTACCGCTATTGTGCGCACTATGACTCATGGTGCAGAAAACAATGTTTTCTTCTACAAAGTTGGCGAAAATGAAATGTACCGAATTCCTATAAAATGTAAATATTTTCGATAGAGCATTTAATGAAAGTTAATTCATAAATGCGTAGAAATATTTTAACAACCGTAGTAATGATATAATGAATAGCCAATTAAGCAAATATTTTTTGAAACACTATTCTTTATTACACTTTGACATGGAACGAATCAATCTTACTCAATGTGTTGCGTATGCGCAGATGCTTGTATCAATGTGGCTTGCATTTAAATATAAGTAGTAAGTGTACCTAAGTGCATCCTACTAGTATTAGCTTTTATAAGTGTGTTTATATTTCATAGGTGTAATCTTGTTTGTTCAAGAAGCATTAGATATGATTATATTCTATGTCTACATCATAACAACTCTGTTTGTATAGTTGTCTAGATATAATATTTACTATCTGGAACAGGATCTCATTGATTTTCCCCCTAAAGCACATGCGTTCGTTCGTCAGGCTTATTTAAAATACTTTTAATGGAAGTGCGTGTGTGCATCCTATATTTGACCCATTTCGATTTTCTTTTTTGGAGTCCACATTTTATGTGGCGATTATGTTATTGGTATGAAAAACTTTGAAAAAACACATAGGTACCCAAACTTTTAATAGCATTTACGTCAAAGCGTATGATGTGTCAAAACTTTTCGAACTGCTTGTGAATTTGCATCAATTTTGTAAACATGATATGCGATTGAGAAACGCTGATCTTGAGAATATAAAAAATGCCGCAACACCTAATCTCTTTTATTCTAATTTTAGAGCTATTATTTTTAGATACGATACGAATCTTTTGGTTAGACGAAACGATTTGACCTTGCATGCAAATAATAATACAAGAGAGATAAAGCCTAATTACCGAACTTAGCATGCGAGCAATGTATTAGTGAATTGTTTATAACATGTTAATTACCTTTGTACATAAATGTATCGGATAGGTTATCTATTATGATAGCAGTTGACCGTTGGAATAACATAATAAGTATATGGGGGCGTTATTTGTAGATATAGATTGTGTTTCAGTTCAAAGTTACACAGATCAGTTAATGTTTTGTATAAAAAAAGATATATAGGTAAAAAAAAAATGTATAAATAGATCTGTCAAATTTTACGCAATGAGCTGCGCCTGCGCCGGCCCGCGTATTTCCAAAGCCTATACTATTTCAGTCACGAGTCGGACTGTAATCGATTAGCTTTTGTTTGTGCATATTTCTCAACAAAACCTAATCTATCTCAGTAAAAAACCTGACTCAAATAGATTAGCTTTTGGAATTGATATTTTCAATGAAAATGCACGGACAAAACCTAGTTCTATATAATTCATATCACTCGAATAGCTAGACTTTTGGCGAGTTATTTTAAAATAGTAATAGTGTATCTCAGTAAAAAACTTGACTCAAATAGATTAGGTTTTGTTTTGATATTTTCAAAGAAAATGCACGGACAAAATCTATACCATTTTAGTCACGCACGAGCCAAACTCTAAAAAAAAAGACCAGGTTTTGTTTATACATGTCGCAGTGAAATGAGGAAATCAGGGATTTCACGAAATCCAATTATCAAGAAAAGTATCTAGTGATAATTATGACAAAAAATACTAATATAAAGTCAGAGATCATGTAATTTCACTAAACTAAGTAAAATGTTAGAAAACGTTGGAGCACCGCTCCGCGGTGCTCCTACTTCTGGGTGGTTTAAAAAAAAAATAACCACGAAGGGATGGCGGGGTCTTACAGACCCCGCCATCCCCTTCTAACCTAACCTGTCCGAGTCGGGGTGCCCACAGTCGTATTTACGATAATCAAGTAGTACTATAAAATTTAAGAAAAGTTAAATTCCGATAAATTTACTCATATAGCTAGTGAGCCTCTACTCGACAGGGTTTTGTTCGTACGTAATGTTTTAAAATAACTCGCCAAAAGTCTAGCTATTCGAGTGATATGAATTATATAGAACTAGGTTTTGTCCGTGCATTTTCATTGAAAATATCAATTCCAAAAGCTAATCTATTTCAGTCAGGTTTTTTACTGAGATAGATTAGGTTTTGTTGAGAAATATGCACATACAAAAGCTAATCGATTACAGTTTGACTCGTGACTGAAATGGTATAGGCTTTGGAAATAGGCCGCCGGCCCCAAGTGAATTGGGATAAGGGCAACAGAATAATGATGAATTTTAAGTAGTAAAACAGAAACTAGGCACAGATAAATCTTAAAATAACTATAAACGTGATTACATGAATGAAATCGTAGGACGGTATAATAGAGGTGTGAATACTAGTACACAATGGTAGACACAATTAGACGTTATTAAATATAATAACAATAGAGATATTAGGCAACACACGCTGTGATGGTATGGTGGTCGTACGTGCCAAATGTAAGAGTTGCACCGCGCTGCAATCAGTCGTTACCCGGTCACTTGCGCTTGAGCAACCGATCTTACTCGAACGATTTTGACGGCCATACTTACTTATAAACCTCAAATAAATATGAAGTACCTAGCTTACTAAACGATACCCAAGTAACACAGAAGTCTGAATAAGAGCTGATTATGTGCAATCATTAAGATTATATTCTGAATAAAGAACTGAGTAACGTCTGAATAAACACCTATTCAGACTTTATTCAAGCAAAACAGGCCCCAAATTCAAATGCATAAAGCTTAATAACTTCTGAGTAACATCTGCAGGAGTTTATAATGGTGAAATCATCTTAATTTCTGATTAACAGCTGATATCGCTTTTATTAAGCTCTTACTCAGTACAATATTCAGTTTATATCAATTTCGTTGATTCAGAATTTATTCAGCATTATTTTATTGTTGACAATATACAGATTTATTCATTTGTGAAATTAGACAGTCAGAATTTTTTAATGTCTTTGATGGAGTCATTGCATGACAATTGGCGAATTTATTAAAACGGTAAGCTAAAGTTTTATTAATTAAGCTATAGGTTTGCTACATGAATTCTTAGTGCGGAAATTATTTTATCGTAAATAGTTTATGATTTTTTCGATTATTTTTAACGCGCCGCTTGAATAATCAAGATAAGTGATTGTAAATATTATTTTCGTGTCAAAAGTCGGCTGACTAAAATACTTATGAAAATTTCTAATTTTAGCAATTCCAATGGAACATATGATATCGGATTGCATCAATTTTGTAGTTGTAACATTCAGTATTCAAGTGCTCTTGTTGAATTTCTGCGTAATTATGAATAACTCACAAAACAAAAAATGGCGATCGCTTCATTGCTGAATCTCTTTTAGTGAACAAGAATCTAGTTACTAGATCTCATTGAATAGATCATTTTAGAATAACACGAATAGTTGACCACATTTCTGGTTAATTCGCGTTTTTAGGGTTCTACATTTGACGTTACAAAATAATATAATATTTTTTTTTTGCAGATCGATCCTGAGGCGAACTTTATAGTAGCCCCTATAAAATGAAAATATCATTCTTAACCAGTAAAATATCTAATCATGTAATTGCCAATGATGAGGTTTAAGCATGCTATAGTCTCGGAAGGAACCTTAAGTCAAAGAACAATTCCCAAAACGTCCCCACCCTTGTAGCCGAAAACCTATATTATCGAAGGATCATAACCGTCTGATCATTTTATTGTTCTACGGCGAAGCTGAAAAGTGCGTCCGAAAAAAGTTATATCGACATGAAGGAACCGGATTCAGTACAAATTCACAATACTATGTTCCCGATCACGATAGGTTTTCTCTATTAATTATTAGCCGTGGAATGATTTTGTTCGTTCGGGGCTAATTGAGGAATCGCGGCATAATTACATCCGCAAGCCGATCATTTGGGTTAAGCGTTGCCGAGGTCGGTCTGAGGATAACAATCTGTCATTGTAGTTTCTTTGTCTCACGTGATCGTTGGTACCGGTCATCATTGAAGATCTTCAGACCGACATCGGTAAGTGGCTAACCCAAATGGTCAAATTATTTAGCCGCGAGCTTCTCAATTAGCCACGTACGAACAAAATCATTCCAGGTAAAATTAAAGAGATGATCGGGACATAGTATTGTGAAATTGACTGAATCCGGTTCCTTCATGTCGATATTTTTTCGGACGCACTTTTCAGCTTCGCCGTGCGCCAGACGGTTAGTGAATTAACATAGGTTTTAAGGTGCTTACGGTGATACATTTTTGAATCTTGTAAAATGTAGCCACACTAGTCATGGGTGCTGATGTACATCAGATAGGAATCCATGATTTTATGCGAAACGTCAACTTATTGACAATGTTTTACATGAGTGATGTTGTGGAAAAGTCGTAGGAATCGAAACTTTGCAGTAATAAATCCTATGAATGAATTGTATTATACCTTTCATGCAAACAGTAACTATACAATTAAGTTCCAAATGAAAACAAAGTAAATTGATAAAAAACAAATTCTTTTATTTTCATTTCGCAGACACCGCTGTCGAATCTAGAATGAGTGCTGTGGCTGAAGCGCGCGTCATAGGCGGCGGCCACGTTTTTTGCGCTCTTCAGCCACATCACTTCAACATTCGTAGTAGGCAATTGGGAAATAAAAATAATCTGTTTGATTTATTGGATGTACGGAATCCCCTTCATTGCACGACAGCAACTCTTGCTGGCTGGTACTAATTTTTTTCATACCTTTATAACAGGAACGTCTACAATTGATTCTCAAATATTCTTTTACCGGATTCTTTTAATGTTGCCGTTTCTTTTAAGTTGTTTTCCAAGATTTTTGCCCCATCTTGATGTAAACAACATGAAAAATATAGCTTACAAATTATTTTAACAACCCTGATATTAAGCTATTTGCTGATATAACGTAACTGTGTTTCTTTAATTTGAATAAGAGCCTTAATAATTATTTCAACGTACAATTATTCAGTATCAAGCTGAACGACAGCATTATCTAATAGCTTTATTCAGATTGTAATACATTAGTCAGCAATCAGCTGAATCAAATGCTACTAGCTTATTAATTATTGAATATTAGCAAATGGACTGATAAGATTATTCAGGTAACATGCTTCCTTAGGGACTAATAAAGTTATCTTTACAATTATTCAGTATCAAGCTGTAAAACAGCATTATTTTATACCTTTATTCAGATTGTTACAAATTATGCCAAACAGCTGAAACAAACGCTACTAGCTTGGTAATGATGTAATAATAGCAATACTGATTATGATTATTCAGATAAATGCTTCCATAGGGACTTTTTTTCAGCTTACTACATAGAACGCGTAATACATAATAATGTTTGTATAATTGTCTAACACATCTTAATTATTAAGTTTAAAGAAATAAGGTACAATATACAGGACCTATTAAGCATTAAGAATTTTACGAGTCCAAACTCAACCTAATTCAACATTTAGCGATTTCTAAGGCTTTTATACAAAGGATATTCATTTTTAAACCGTATAGTTTTACACATGTGTACTAATATACCGCTTGTGTGTTACTTGGGTAGTATTTCATTGAGTAATAATTCTAGAATTATTTTTCAAGAAATTGTTGACCGTGAAGTGGATAAACATACGGTTGCAACGTTCAAATTGCGGCAATTTGGGGTGCAGTAATCAAAGTAAAAAAATGTTGAGACTTGCGTGACTGATTCATATTATTTTAATATCAGTAATTTTCTCTGTGAGAACAATGCAGTTGCCTTTGTATATTATGTCCTAATAACACGTTTGACGCACATACCTGCGTGTGCCGTTATTTTGCACCCAAATTTTGTGATCGCAATGCCAATTGGACGTAGATTAATAGACTATTGATTACCTGCTGTTTGTATGAGCCGCGTGTGTAAGTACTGCCATTCATCAAGTTGTTACGTGATTTACATAACACGCTTCACTTTGTACATATGTAGGTATTCTGGCTCTGTATAGGTATATGGCACTTTTCTTCACTATAAATTACACACGTGTACGATTTTATGATTGAATTGCCATAATGAAATCTCATAAGAAAATGGGGACCATTGTGTTTTGCACATAATGTAAATAATTTGTCTATTATGAATTTATAAGACAAGTAGAGATCTAGGCACAATCTTTTAAGCGACTACGACGACATGAGATTTAAAAGAAAAGTAAATATTTACTTCGATTTTAAAATTGAATATGGGTACTCGTTTCCCACATACCTACTATGAGGCGAATACTGAATTATTGTGCTTAGGATCTAAATGATAAGGGATACTTTAGTATTAATAACGGATTTAAAAACGTCACAGGTCTAAGCGCCATAGTAATCGAGTTAAAATGACAATGTTATGGTGTCATGCTAATATACTTACATACATTCAATAATAAGAACAACACATTCGACATAGCTGCTCATTGTTATAATTTGACAACGGTTCATGGAGCCGATCAAATTAATAATGCCACACACAATTTATAATTTAGTCCTAACACCATTTGATATTAAATTAAAAAAAACGAAGCAACTTCCTTATTACAGTTTTTGTCAAAATTATACTAGGCCGTTAAAATTATTTCAGCTTCGTAATAACTGGTATTAGAAGCACGAGACTGGTTCTTCGAAATGAGCTAGATCCAGACACAAGACAGGTAGACTGGTAAATTATACGAACACGTCTAGCCTAGCTCTAATTATATCATTATATATTTTCTCTTTGAAGCTAAAGTTTCTCGCCGGAAAGCACTGTACGTTGATAACTTATGCATAAATTAAATCAGTTAAATATATGGAAAACTTGTTCAGAAGTTGGTTTCACAGCGGATTGGTCTTGTCTCTCTCGCACCATGCAATGGTTTACTAGGTAGTAATCTAGATTTTGAAGTAAAAGTCACTTTGCGTTTATTTATAATTTCACTTCTGTCTGTACCAATTGATTATATTTCATTAACGATACTTGCATTCTACCTATGTCTAGCACACTACCTATAAATGTCAAGTGTGGCCCGGAACGAAACCTGGTCCCGCGTTTGTGTCTTTTCTATTGATCTTATAGTAGGCATACACCATCCTGCCTATCGATACGATAGATTTAACGCTTGCAATTGTTTCAAATCGGCAGTTCGTCCATATACACCATACACCATCCTGCCTATCGATACGATAGATTTGTCACAACTTCAAATCTGCACCAGTGATGCCAACTCAGCAACTAGATCTGGCTATTATTCGGTGACGACAGCTACAATTTCTAGCACCTTTTCATTTCATCATGAGACTATCGAATTAGATTAAAAAAAGTGGTGCAAGCGATTTTCGACCTTATCGACATTAAAAATTTAGTTTGTTTTTCTCACATTCTCATTCGTTAACATTGCTTCTTCATTAAAATCCGGTGTTTGCATCGTTGTCAATAAGGTCGAAAATCGCTTGAAGGTCGGAAAACATTTGCTTAAGGATTGCAAGTTAAAAAAAGTGGTGCAAGCGATTTTCGACCTTATCGACATTTAAAATTTAGTTTGTTTTTCTCACATTCTCATTCGTTAACATTGCTTCTTCATTAAAATCCGGTGTTTGCATCGTTGTCAATAAGCTCGAAAATCGCTTGAAGGTCGGAAAACATTTGCTTAAGGATTGCAAGTTAAAAAAAGTGGTGCAAGCGATTTTCGACCTTATCGACATTTAAAATTTAGTTTGTTTTTCTCACATTCTCATTCGTTAACATTGCTTCTTCATTAAAATCCGGTGTTTGCATCGTTGTCAATAAGGTCGAAAATCGCTTGAAGGTCGGAAAACATTTGCTTAAGGATTGCAAGTTAAAAAAAGTGGTGCAAGCGATTTTCGACCTTATCGACATTTAAAATTTAGTTTGTTTTTCTCACATTCTAATTCGTTAACATTGCTCCTTCATTAAAATCAGGTGTTTGCATAAATGTCAATAAGGTCGAAAATAGCATGAACCTTTTTTTAACTTGCTTTCGTGGTCCCTTGACACCTCTCAAGTTTTCAATCGTATTTTGGTTTAAAATAAAATGAATAACTCTTTTTTTTACGAGTGTACATGCGATCCATGTGCGAAAAGCCTCAGTTTTCCTGGTAAGGCCACGTTCACATGGCGATTATTTTCCCGTATACTGTATACAAGATTTTATCGAATAGAGCAGTAATAACAGTTCACAAATGAAAACTTAAAAATAGTTTAAACGGCGTTCATACGGGAAAATCCCGTGTTTGAGAAATATAATATTTTACCGTGTACCGTGCAAAGTTGTCCTAAAACTGGTCAACTCTATTCGATAAAATCTCGTGTACGATATACGGGAAAATAATCGCCGTGTGAACGTGGCCTAACCGTCCCTGTAGAAAAGTAGCTAAAAAGTTTAGCCACAAGTTACACTTTTTAGCTTTTTTTCTAGCACCTTTATAAAATTAGCTAACTATCTATGAAGTTGCTAAGATGGCATCACTGCTGCCAATTTGACGTTGTGTCAAAAACGATTTGATGACCTATCAAAATTGGCATGTCATGCCATCAAATTGGCATTCCACCCCCATACACGTTCAATTCTATTTGAGCAAATTGGCAGTTTTATGCCGAATTGACAAATAGGCAGTATGGTGTATGGCTACCATTACAGAGATTTAAGATGTGGGTAACATGCTTGGTAATTTACTTGGGATTATAAATTAAAATTCTAACAATTGTAAAATCACTTTTTTTCTATTTACGAGTATAATGTACTAGCTGAGCTGAGCCCCTTGATTTCACTCCCACTGCTCCGCTCCTTTTGGTCATAGAGTGATGTTATATAACATAAATAGCCTTCGTCGATAATTAGACTATCCAACACAATCCAGTAGTTCCTGACATAAGCGCGTTCTTTCCCTCTCGTAATGGATTTGTCTCTTGGCCTCAATCTAGCCTAGAGCCTTAGAGGCAAAGATGAGGCCTACGATGGAGTGAGCTCATCTAGAAGGCGCTGGAACTCCTGCGCACTAACGGAACGGCAAAGTAGCGCCGAATACTAAGGCGTACTATATACCTCCACTGGGATCGCTCACCCGTCAGCAGGTTACGGGTAGCCTGTGGTGCCCAGGGTAATCAACTAGGAGTTGGATCCCATCTACCCCAAAAAACTTTCAGACTTATGTTTCGATTTAGAATGTGCTTGTAGTCTTTTTGTTTGGTAGTAAAAACATTTTTATTTTCAGATGCGTCGTGTGGCTGAGTTCAAACGCGATAACGCAGCATTGGTCGAAAATTTATTGCCTGAGCAAGAAAGTGTAGCATTCCTGGAACACAAGGTCGTGAACGTTTTGAAGGGCCGTGACCACAAAGGCAGGAGGGTTCTCATCGTAAACGTTGGAGGTAAGACGTGTCATTCAACTACTGCAAAATTAAAATCAAATAATCCATTTCTAGTGGGCAAGTTCTGTAACTTGCCCACTGGAAATAGATTATTTATTAATTCATTGCTTGAATTATTCAAATGTGTCTGTACACATTTGAATAATTCTGTCAATAATTAAAATAAACCGTGACGGCTTAGAGATGACAGTCCCAACTGACAGCGCCTTTAGGCACCTTTAGGTCCAAACATTTTGAAAGGAATAAATGATCCGACACACGCGCCACCATCAAAGAGGCATTTGAGTGAGCGTGAGTGCATAATATCGAATTCGAAATCAAAGCCTTTATTCCAATTTGGTTGTTAAAGGCAAATATATGAATTTAAAAAATGTTACAGTCGTAGTCACAAGTATTCAAGGAATAATAATTTGAAAAGTTTTAAAGTATAGGAGTTGTTAATTAGGAGTAGCTTGTACCTATGGCACTCCGTAATAGTGTAGGTTTTCATAAGTGAAACAATTTTTATGATCGTATCAATAAATTCGAAGATTACCTGCTACATAAAATCAGTATAGAGGTACGTCAGTTTGTTGCACAAAATTAATGCATATATCCAACAACCTGAAATTCATTTGAATGAATGAAGCTGACCTTCAAATAAACCACGACTGTTTAGTTTTACACTGATTGTTATTTAATCGAAGTAAGTTGTTTTTGCTGAGGGCTGGGAAACCGTTACCATTCATGCAATATAAATCAACCTTTGAACTAGTGAGTAATGTTTATACTGGCGTTTAGAGGTCACCATATTTACTTATAAAAATAAACTTCCACCACTTGAACTCTACTTTAGTTTTCAAATATTTGGATTCACATAAAAAATATTTAAGTATGCCAAATGTGAATGCGTACTCAGAAATTGTTTAAAAACAAGATAACGTATTGGAAATGTGAATTCTACGTAGTATCAGTCATTGGTGAATAAGTCGATATCTTGTCAAAATAATATCAAAGGCGTCGTGATTACGTTTCGAAGCATCTTTGTCCCATAACAACAATAGTGATAAATTGTAATGATTTATTTCGCGACTGTACTGCGAGACAATGCATACTAGACACTACGAGAACACTTTCTATTTTTGTGCTCGATGATACGAAATCTCTGCAACGGCGGATACAAGGGGGGGGTCATGGGGGTCATGACCCCCCCCTGGGCGACAGGCTGGGTCATGGTGGCCACTGCAGTTTTAACTAAGTTTATTAATATTATGCACTAAAATAAATTGCCTAACGTCACTCATTTTTGTGGAACACTCACAATTGGTCAAAAAACAAAAACGCCAAAATTATCAACATCAAAAAATAGCTAAAGCTTCCTAAGAAAGTTTTCCTGTAGTGTTCTTATACCGAAGATATCCCGGACATCAGTCTGTACGAGATTAGGATGGCCCTGAAGCAGCTTAAGAACAACAAAGCACCGGGCGAGGACGGAATCACTTCAGAGCTTCTGAGAGCGGGTAGAACACGACTTAAAGTCCTCCAAAACTCTTTATTTCGTCCTCTCTGAGGCAAAACGCAATGAAACGTGGAGTAAGGTGAGGTGGTGCTGTTCTTCAAAAAGGTGATAACAGCCTTTTGAAGAACTACAGACCCATCACGCTTCTAACCATGTTTATAAACTGTTTTTAATAGTTATCACGAACCGTCTCGAACACAGACTTGATGACTTCCAGCCTCCCGAACAAGCCGGTTTCCGAAGAAGCTATAGTACCATAGACCACATCCATACGCTGCTTTATACAGAAGACCAAAGAGTATAACTTGCCATTATGCTTAGCGTTTGTGGACTATGAGAAAGCCTTCTATTCGGTGGAAATTAGGCGGTCACTCCAGCGATGCCGTATTGACTATCGGTACATCGAAGTGTTGAAGTGCTCGTATAATAACGCCACCATGTCAGTCCGAGTACAGGATCAGAGCACGAAGGCGAGACCATTAGAAGAGGTGTAAGACAGGGGGATGTTATCTCCCCGAAACTGTTTACTGCCGCAATGGAAAACAAGCTTGCAATTGCCTTCAAGCTCCTGGAATGGCAATCGACTTAGCATCAACATCAACGGCGAATAATCATTCATCGTCGGTTTGCCGACGACATCGTTTTTTATGGCAAAGTCGATGAGGATACTACAAGACTTGGGTGCTCGATGGCAGTCGAACTCGAGTTTCACAACGGGTCGTCTTACGAATAAACATGGACAAGTGGCAAATTATGTCAGCCAATTTTTTGGGCCACCCCGCTCTGCCGGCGAGCAAGTACACACGGCTACACATCAAGTCATACAAAACCAGTTTAAGCTGGTCGTTGTATGCGCGAAACGATCATACAATGCGAGACCACGATAAACTAGTTTAGTATAGCTTGATGTGTAGCCGTGTGTACGTGTTAGCTACGAATTTTACCGAACGACGCACGAAAATGCAGGAACACTTGAGTTTCGGTGGGGCCGAAAGTTTCGGCTATATTTTGGCCGAAACCGAAACTAAGGCCGAAACTAGATATTTTGGCCGAAACCGGCCGAAACCGAAACCGAAACCGAAATTTCGGTCGGTCACTAATAAATTGTAATGATTTATTTCGCGACTGTACTGCGAGACAATGCATACTAGACACTACGAGAACACTTTCTATTTTTGTGCTCGACGATACGAAATCTCTGTGAGGTCTGCTGATATTTGTTTTTTTTAGAACAACGCCATTTTTTCTAGTTTTCCGTCGGTCAGGCATCACGTTGATGGGTTACGTATTTCTATTTATCAGACTTGTGGTCGATGAAGCGAAACATAACTTATTTCGATGGTTATTGTCACCTTTTATTCCATTTTGCTTCATTTATATTATTAATAGCTGTTGCCCACTTGCCCAGCGGCTTTGCCCGCTACAACTCGAAAAGTACTCAAAGAGAGCAAAAAATCGAGATTAAAACTACCCTTTTATGAATCCAGGTTATAAGTTATCCGTGTACCCAACATTCACAGTTTTTGCTTGAAAGTGTAACAAATATTATATACGTTCATCTTGAAAAAAAATCTTGTATGAAAGTAAAATTTCAAGTAGCAACCTGGTTACTACGGCGCCAACTGGCGACCAGTGGGATTGCTCTAAAACGACGTCCAAGTGATTCCGTATTCGAAGCGTATGCGCAATGAGCATAAACAGTGACAGTGCGCAGGTGTGCTGCATACAAAACGTTACGAAAACCCATTCTCTACAACTGACATCCAACATAAGAGGCTGCCATGAAATAATTATCTAATAGCCTTTCGTCCTAAATATGGCAACATTTCTTCGAAAAAATAATATACTCGTAGTCTTTCAACAATGTAACTGTTAATGATTGTAGATAGTTTTTTGTTTTGACCCCTTACGAATCTGGGTCATTGTTGTTTTTCAACAACGTTGTTTATAAACTCAGATTTTTTTCAACAAACCAAAGAGTGGCCATTCTTCGTACATGTGTTGTCTGAATCAAACATTCGCTCTGTCTCTTACTGTCTCTTTTATTTTTACTCTAAAGCTGCGCATGAAAGAAGCCTAAATATTTTAGTAAAATTTTGCCCCACACTAGGACTTTCTCCTGTGTTATGGGTGCGTTTATAAACATTTTAACTCATCATATGCCTAGCCTTTTCCCAACTATATTGCGGTCGACTTCCAGTCGAACCAGATGCAGCTGAATATCAGTATTTTATATGGAGCAACTGCTTAACTATCGGACCTTCACAACCCAGTAACTGGGCAATACGATACCCCATGGTTGTCATAAAGTCTGACATAACGGGCTTCTGACTAACAGTAACGATTGTCAAAGATCTATAATTTTATGACATAACCGATTTACACACCATCGGATTTACGTGCTTTCCTAGGCACGGAAATAGACATTTTAACTAACCTAAATTGAATGGTTTTGTTCTATCAGGTTCATGGGACCCAAAGAAGGTGAATGCTGACCAGTTGTTCAGGCTATTCTACTTGATCCACGAGGCAGCCATGTTGGAGCCCGAGTCACAAGTCAGAGGCACCGTCGTTATCATGGACTTCCACAACATGGGATGGGCACAGGTCAGTATTACAACTAACTAATGAATTTTGAAGTTTAGTAAGTTTTTGAAGTTACTATTATTATCATTAATGAATTTTCTTTTTTGTGCTAACTAAGACCTTTTTTTTTGTTTTGACGTTGTAACATCATCAAATGAGTCCTCCCACCCGGGGCAGGGCGGAGGTACTGTCAGACTGACTAAAATCCACGGTGTTCTTCAATAGCCCTTTACGTTCTGGGGTCACGATAGCTCGTTGGTCCCGCGACCAGCTAAGATGTAGAGTATTCGATGACACAAAAAAAACTTACCAACCTAGTTATTATTTTTAGCGTACAATAATTGCATTGTTTGTAATACTCGTATATTAATTAAAATGGACGTAAATATTTACTGAATTTTAATTTGGTTTTACAAGCAGTTGATTTACAATACAATGGTTTGTTTACATTTTATTGCAATAATAACGCAGTTGCTATTACAACTGTTCGCGTACCGTAAAAGTGACTATTGCGTTTCATAAATTAAAAGTGGCCATTGCCCATCTCATATCGTACATGATCTTTTGAGTTTGGTTTACGTCAAGCGAACGCGTGGAGTACCTACCTACGTTCTTCTTCATGACGAAATTATAATTATGTCGCTATTTGTGCCAACCAACTTGTCCTGTCGTCATAATCATCCAACGATGTATTTGCGCGTTTTAAGCGATGTATAACTAGTTTGTGCCATTACGCAGTTCCTACAAATGTCGCTGACTCTTGTTGCTATTGTATTAAAGTTCATTGCGGTTTGCACAGGCGTTTTGGCACAAACAATCCCTTGCTTTTCAGGAAATTACCAATACAGATAATTCAGTAATTGTAGGTCGTTGTGTTAATTCTATATGGGTCTGCATACATAATATGCTTTGTTATTGAGTTAAGTGGAAAATGGAAAACTTGACAAAGATATAAAAGGTGAAAATGAGATAATTGAACTGAGTAGGTACATTATTTTGAATTGTGAATGTCTTCGGAGTGTCTTTGGCCGACATCCAAAAAAGGTGCAGATTATCGTATTGATAACGTCATTGTTTATATTTATAGTAGTTGTAAAATACCATATGGGCATAGAGATAATGACTAAACTCGGTATCAGTGTTGGAAGTGGACGGATCACTTTCACTGCGCGTGCGCTGATTTGAATATATCGCAACGAAGCGACTGCGCTGTGCGACTGTCACACGGCCATGTTGTGAGATACTACACCATTTGTTTAGGTTTTTCTGGATGATTGGTTAAATATCCACCAGTGTACTTGAAGTGTAGTCTCAAAAAAAATTGCGCACGAGTAGGCTGCTGCATGGCCACACACGTGTGTAAATTATACCCTTGCAGTCTTGAATCTCGGTTGTTGTTCTCTGGTCAGAATTTTATTATTAAAAAAAAAAAAAAAACCTGTTTGGGCTGGACATTGAACCGAAATGTAAATGTAAATATTATTGTTTCTACAACCGCGAGTCTCCACGCCAACTGGACGAGGTTATGAATCATGATGCATGCAGTCCCTAAAACAAAGTGTTGGTACCTAGCTCAAAGTACATTGTACATGTTTCTGTATGTTACCGAACAAAGAAATGTGTAAAGTATGTCTTAGCGTGCCATCGCACTTTGCATTGTTCACTTATCTTTGTTCCAATGCGTAGTTACGAAATAATGTGCATTAATACTCCGCATATAAGGCATATTATTATTTATTTGACTTCACAACAGAACCTTGGACTTATAAATATTTCATGTGGTTTTATTAACACCATCTCAAAGTCGAGGAATCGGTCAAAGATTTGCCATGATGTTATTGTACCTAGTGTTAATTATAAGATTAAATAAATCGCGGTTTTGCAATAATCTTTTGCCTACGTATATTTGAGCTTCACTTAATATCAATTATATGTATAAAAGTTGAGGAAAAATATACGATTTTACGACTACATGACAAATATTGTACAATCCGTCTCTATGCAGGCAGATATTAACATTTAAATAGGAGTTATCTACTGCACTATGTAATGCATTGAATACTATTATATTTAATTACATTTGTACATAAACAAAACGTGTAGATTATGACATGTACAATCGACTAAGTGGAATTATGACCCACCATAAGCTTATTTTTCCAGAGACATTCAAATACAATTAGGTCCACATTCGCGTAAACTTACATATCCATAGTAACGACTTTGATCTTTGTCAATTTGACAGATTCAAAAGATTTATTGTCAAAATGGGTCATGATTCCACTTTGTCGACTGTACTTAGTACTTCGACTGTAACACTAATTGTAAACATTGAACAGGATCTAGCCTATCAGCGAACGTCTATCTTATCAATATTATACGTAAAGTAATCTGTCATTTGTAAGCAGATTAACTTTTATTAGTTTTAAAAGATTAAAATAACTTCTTCCGATATTCAATCATTCGCGGGTTAACGTTATTATGCTAATCTTGCAAGTATTCATGGAAAATTAACACAGGTCAAAGAGCTACCAGTAATCTGACGGGGCCGCCTTAGAAAGCCAAAGCCTGCCGGGGTCGCGGGACTGTCTCATCAGGTAACCGTGACCCTGGAACGTAAAGGGCTATTGAAGGACATCGAGGATTTAGTTAGAGACTGACAGTATTGGGTGGAAGGACTCATTTTGAAGATTTTACCACGATTAACAAAAGGCCCTTTATGATCAGCACTTCCATTTCATTATTCACTTGAAAGACCCCAAAAGAAGGTCGCATTTAAAATGACAAATAAAGTCTCTTCCTTCCGCTACTAACTATAAAGTCTAAATTCCACGAAGCAAGGAAGTGTGTTTACCAATAAATGAATAAATACCATTAACACCTTTGCTAGTCAGATCACGATCGGTCGTAAAGGTCGTCGCTGTAAGTTGTCCCGTCTGCTTTATATATTAGGATGATCTGCTAAATTAATGGACATACTTAGTTCACTAATCACGTATTCGGCGTCATGATTGTGAGAACATATTGGTATCATTAAAACCGTGTGAATTGTCACTACCGTGTTCTTAACGCATTAATGCAATTGTTTAGGTCAGCTATGGCGAAACCAAATTGATAGTTAACATTTACGTACGCGATATCATCATCATCAGCCGGAGGACGTCCACTGTTGAACATAGGCGTCCCCCTTAGACCCCCACGCTGAACGACAATTCGCCACTTGCATCCATCGGCTGCCCGCGACCCTCACGATGTCGTCGGTCCACCTAGTGGGAGGCCTGCCTACGCTGCGTTTTCCGGTTCGTGGTCGCCACTCGAGATCTTTTCTTCCCCATCGGTTGTCAGTTCTACGAGCTATGTGGCCTGCCCATTGCCACTTCAACTTGCAAATTTTATGAGCTATGTATTGTGTTTTACGCGATTGTACATCTGTTAATAATTTCCTTAGTTCAACAATGTTTGATATGCTCGCGAAAGAGGCGGCTCACATGAAGGAGAGGACAGCATCCTCCTTTCACCCCAGCAGCAGTGACGGACGTTGGCAGACGATCTCCGGCCATAGTAATCACGTTGGCAATCGCTGTCCGAATGGCTGAAACTGAAGCGTATTTAAGAATTCCATGTTTTAATAAGCGTAAAGTAACGTATGCCACGTGGACTTGCAGTTCTCTTAAACAATAGCGTAGTTTATTAGGATAATCAATCGGAAACGAATGCAGAATAATGTGTAATCTAAAGAAATTAGTCATGGTTGATTAATAGTGATCGCTCGCAGGAAAAACGTACTCGTTCAGGGTTCCTTCTCAAGGGGCGTCACGTCCGAGGTTGTTGATCATTCCGCAGATTGGAACGCAGCATATAAACATCCTTACAGCTTTATCTAAAAGATTTATAAGCCCTTAGAAAAAATATTGCGTATATTTACAATTTACATAACTATAAACATAGATACATAAACGCCCCTTCCCATGGGGTAGGCAGAATCTACCGCCACTTGTACGATCCATACATTCTCTTTTCGCCTTGTCCACCTGGTCATACGCATAGTACGTGTACACATTCATCACCATAAGGTCATCTGGTCACGTTTCCACTCAGCTACTCTGCCTTATTAATTCCTTTTGAGTACTTTATGCACCTCTAACATTTCTGAAGCAGGATTTATCCAATACTAGGTCAGTTCTCCCCCGGCAAACTTTGTACGTCTTCTCTTCCGGACGTTTCCAGCTCAGCTTTAGCTCTGCCTTATTAATTCCTTTTAAAGCTAGTCATGCCTTTATAAACTCAGTCCTCTCAACATGTTAAAAATCAGAGCGGGAATTCGGTCATGTTGAGCCAGCCGTAGATTGAACTTAAAGGTACTGCATACCATTTAGGACAACTAAACATTTTACCTACGATCAATATAGTAAACATCCTTTGACCAGGATAGAGGAATGGGTTTTCCTTTAAGATTGCTAAGCGTATTAAATAAGGACGCGGACGGACGTTAGTAAACAGTTGATGGTTCCATTAGTCCGGATACTTCGTGGCCTGCGCAGCCGCAGGGTCTTGACTTGAGATTATCTAGCTAGGCTATTGTAGTAGGGATGCGATCCTCTTACTTTACTTAGATAATAACGCTGCGCAAAATGGTTTTCAAAATCTTCTTTACATATTTAGAGCTGTCATTCCCTGAATATTTTTTTCTTTTTGTCTTCCAAAATCAAATTTTTTTTTCTTTCGAAAAATTTGATCTATCTCTTAAACTACTGTAAAGGTCCAGCCGTATTCGAGTTCTAGCGAGACTAACGAACAGCAATTGATTTTGTTTTATATTAAAGATAATACAGCTAAGTAACATGTAGTTATAAACTAACCGTAGTAAAAGTTCTAATTAACGAATGTTACGAAAATCAGAACGGAAATTGGGCAAGTTGAGCCAGCCGTAGATTGTAACTTTATGAACCTGTAGTACTGCGTCGTTATACCATTTAGGACAACATAAACATTTTAGCTTAACTGAAGATCAATATTTTAGTTAAACATCCTTTGACCATTGTGAGAGGAAATGGGTTTTCCTTTACGTTTGCTAAGGACGATGGTAAATAAGAGACGGACGGACGGACGTTAGTAAACAGTTGATATCGTGGTTCCACTTGTTTGCTCCCCAGTCCGGAGTGGCGACCTTCGTGGCCTGCGCAGCCGCAACTGGGTCGTGATGTATTGAGATTGTCTAGCTAGTGGCTATTGTAGTAGGGATGCGATCCTCTTACTTTACTTAGATAATAATTACGTTCATATTCCAGAAGGAAACGATCCGTATTGTTTCTCAAATTGCAAGCGAAGCCGCGGGCAAACACTAGTTTACTATAAATAAGATATTTACGAGCTGATCTGATCCACGGGAAAAAAACCCGTTGGACAGACTGACCATCAATCTGACCACCGGTTAAAACCTAAATATATTAATTTATGGTGCCTACATGTGTAACAAGAGCATTTATCAAATGACGTATAAAGATTTATTAGCAAAATCCTCTTGATAATTTTTCATTAATTCTAGCTAAACGTAGTAACTACAACATTTTATTGCTCTAAATACGAATTCCTAAAGTATAAAAGATTATCTTTAGATCCCTAGGCTTTAAAATGAATGATAGCTCTGTCGCAAAATTGTGATAACGAGACCATATGTTCAGGACTGATGAATAAATTTATTGTCTAGATTGTATATTTGTTTAATTATGTAGGCTTTTTGAAAATTTATTGCCCTTATTATCACGATTTTACATATTTCCGGATTGTGTCGACGTGCTGTGGCTCATGTCAAATTGGATGGTATCAAAATTGATTCACACAGAATCAATTTTGATGAATAATTTTTCCTCCTTTTATAACATTGATGATTTGTTACCTAGATATATTTATATAGAAGAATTACTGTCAGAATCTGCATTTCTTCTTTTCCTTATTTTATATCGGGCCCTTTTCACATGTAACGTAGTGCATTAGTCATAAAAAACATCAATAGTTTACAAACATTGTGCAATTATACGATATTTAATCCACATGACCTCGAACAATGGCTCAGCACTAATTAGGGATCACAAAAGGGAATATCATCTATCTCCTTATTAATAAAGAACAATAATATAAATCATTCAGCCAACGAACCGACTTGTAAGAGTCAATTAGGAATCGAGTTACTACAGAAGATATATTCTATACCTAGCCAAGTTGTAATTTATGCATATATGACACAGAGAATATGCTTAATAAATGGGCATACCTGAGTAACGATAGACGCAGACGCATACTAAAATGTTTTTGAGAGCTGCGCTTGCGCGGATCACTGACCGACGTCAGTCAGTCGTCATCCAAGACGGATCTGATGGTCGGTCCCACAGTTGCGCTTGCCAAGCCTCGGTCTGTAGGGCGTAGGTTATCGACTATATTCGGTCACTCACCCAACAACTCCGCCAAATGTTGTCTTATCGAGCTGATTAAGACTCATAACGATTTATTGTCTCTAGAAGGTCCATGTGTTATCGTTTCCATGTCAAAAATATAGAGCCGCTTATCAATGAAAACGACCAAAAAGTAAAATTGGCTTGTATTCATAGTACTGGTAGGTTTTTTTTCAACGATGTTTTGTTGGGATGAAGAAAAATTTCTTGCGGTTGTGTTGCGGCTACAGTCGATACTGTTGCCTAGAGGTTAGATGTCAGTCATTCTACGAATATCCAGAACCTTCACGGAATAGAGAAAAATATGTAGATGTGTAGGGAAACAGATCTTTGAACTATAGGTCCCAAAAAGCGCTGTTGTAGACTTTGGTGATGAAAAGGATCATAATCCTTAAAGATGACATGGAAATATCAAAACATGACAGAGTCGAATGAAATATTGTAAGTCGTTTAGGTCTGGGGGTCTAAAATTACTACTTTATGCATTGTTTTAAAATGGTCTATTCTAATTCTTATTATTCAAGTAAGTAATGCAATAGATTAGATGATTTCCCAAACATGGGAATCTATTTTTTATGATTCTGCAAGATTCTTAGGATACCTAAGTACTTTTCAACGCTCAGAAGAAAGAAGAGACGTTTCATTTTGATTTACATACTCATCTCATTCCAACTTGTCCACAGACAATGGGTCTAACTCCAGCGTTCTCCAAGCGTCTCCTTACCTTCATCCAGGATGCCATGCCTCTCAGACTGAAGGAGGTGCACTTCGTGAAGCAGCCCATGATCTTCAACGTCGTGTGGAATATGTTCAAGCCCTTCATCAGGGAAAAGCTTAAGAACAGAGTAAGTACATCATTATATTACCGATATTATTATTTGTTATCTTCTAAAGATGGCATATTCGTTGCTAAATTAGGCCTACTCAATTCCATGAAAATGATCAAAGTAATATATATAGATTTGCCAACGCCCGAAATTCATATGTTTGTCAACCCAAAACGTTTGTGATTCGACATCTAAATGTTATGAAGCTAAGGAGTTTGTTTGTTTGTTTCAACGCGCTTGTCTCAGAAACTACTGGTTTGAATGGAACAATGTTTTTGAATTGGATAGTGTATTTACCGAAGGATAAATAAAATCAAGCTACGACCTAAGCAGCAGAAGAAAACCACGGGGAAAAAGATAGTTTTAAATATTACAGCTAGTCAACAACTAGTATTTAATACTCTGAGATTGGTTTTGGTCGTTCATTGATTACATCGTAAGATCGGGACCAAGATATTATATTGAGAAACATGATTAATTTCCGGCATTTAATACCGCCACCTAATCAGTACAAACGGTTTGAGGAATATTGCCCTAATCTTATAGGTAGTAGAGAGTCAAATGCGTCGTAAATTGAGTGTTGCAGTACCAAATATATGCATTTGATTGTCTTCGACTTGACATGGTACCGACGAGACATTTTTCCTTTGTGGTTTTCTTTTTTTATACAAATTACCTTAATACATGCGGAAATGAAAACAAAGAAATTTTATGTTCATTTAAAGTATAAGTCATTGTTTTATCACTTAGCTACTTAATATTCACGAAGGAATTTTGTTGAGTGGTTCCTTAAACTGTCAATGAACCCATCTTTGGTAAAGTACACTCAACTGTGCTAATATGTATAAAGAATCCTTGTGATATTGTACGGGAAAGGACGCTTATAGCTCCTACATTTTATTTAAATTGCTCCCAAGTGTGTGTAATTAAATAATTAGCAGGAAATTGAACTTTATTACTATCAGAAATAAAATTTACATTCAAATTGTGTGTAGTTGCTTTACCTTTTCCTTGTCTTGCATTAAAAGCTTGCACCATAAATACTTGACCAATTTTACGTAAAGCAGTGTAGCTCTATGGTGTAACGTAACTTCAAGATATATTGGATGCCTTCTAACTTGGCTCACTTAACGCCATCTTGTGCTAGTTGGTGGAAGTTTCTCTTCAACCAATTCATATGAGAGTTGATTTTTTGCTAATTTAAGGCCAGGGGCTTCTTGTGAATTTGTCGCGGTGAATTTACCCAATCAAGTACTACGGCGGTTCCGAGCGTTAACTATTTATAACTATAATCAACGTACTTCCTATTTCATAGAACTCGATGGTGTACCAAAAGTCACCAAGTCAGTCATCAGTGCATGGCTAGCCCAAAAAAACTAGTGTTCGCCAAGTGATTAAAATTCGACAATAAATCACTGAAATATTAAGTTGGAGAAAAGAAAGGCTTTCTGAACTCCTTCTCCATGTAACTGAAAAATTTCCGACTTCCCCAACTGTGTCATTTTCCTAAAAACGGGTACAGTTAGAAATTTCACCATCTTTGGTTTGTTTTTTATCGTGGTAAAATTATCAACATGAATCCTCCCACCCCGGGCAGGACGGGAGGTACTATCAGACTTATACCGATTAAAATCCACGGTGTCCTTCAATGGTCCTTTGTGTACCGGAGTCGCGGGAATGTGTGTCCCGCGACACCCTCTTTGGTAGTGGTGTCACTAACAAAGGGAGTGAGTTTTCTCTGAAGCGTACCAAAGTTTTTGCATATATCTATTAATCGTAGCAGTTGTCAAACCGGATTTCAATATCCATGTTCTAAATCATACTTTTCCCTTCTTCCAGATCTTCTTCCACGGCTCCAAGATGTCGTCTCTCCACAAGTACATGGCGGCGACGCACCTGCCTGCTGACTACGGTGGAGAACTCCCCGCTATCGACTACTCCGGCGCAGAGTGGTACCCCGTCATCAACGACGTCTTGCCGCACATCAACAACTGGAACACATACGGTTTCGCCAAGAACGCGTAGTAACATGAATATAGACTAGTGACTGCCATCCGTGGGCAGATTCCAGATCAGTTTTTAGTACAACATATTTATAGCCTCAGGGTTTTCTGATTTAAGGTTTTCCTCTTAGATTATATAATGTTTAGATTCCGTGCTCAAAACAAATAATTCCGTGTTTTAAAATGCGGACAGGAAGGAGTGGAACTCTCTGCCTGCGTCTGTTTCCGAACGCATACAATCCTAATCTCTTCATAGTTAGAGTGAACAGGCTTCTTCTGGGTAAGCTCGCTCCATCATCGACCTTGTCTTAGTCACTCCTGACCTAGGCTCAGGTCAAGAGCAAATCCATTACAGAAAAAAAAAAGTTTATCATTATGTTATTTTATATATACGAGTGAGCGCCACATTTAAATGTAACTCCTTGGCGTGTGACGTAGGGATCGAACAAAGGGAGTAATTTTTCTTCCAATTTTTTGGCCTCAATTCTCATTGGCCTATAAGGAATCTTTACATTCTATAATCTAAGACATTTTCATTGTGAAATTGTAGTATAATAATCTTCATTCCTTTGTTGTTCAAAAGCAAAATGCATTTCTTCAATCATTTCTGTTAAAATCACGTTTGGCAGACCACACCTGGTAGCCTATCATGACGTTTTAAAGCGTGAGTAGTTCCGCTGTGGGAAAGAGACAGAGCTATACAAGTCGTCTAGCGCCATCTCGTTCCCACAGCTGAACAACTCACGCTTCAAAACTTTATAGTAGGCCACCTGTTCGTACTATTCTCAATGTAATTTAGTTTTAGAATTTCTTTAAGACTTAAACAAAGTGAAGTACGTGTTCGAATAGCCGTTGTTCTAAGTTCTGTCTGAAAGCGGTGAGGTAATCGTTAGATAATGCCATGTGCCCGAGCACCAGTAGTATAATACTTGAGCTCTTTAAATCAGGGTTCTTTATTATATAAGTATAGATATTACCAAATTTAGAATTTAATGAAGAAATTCAAAGACGCGATAGTGGTAGCTTAATATAGTTCCAAAAATAACGTGTGTGAGTGAATGATTAACAAATATTATGTGATAAATATTGACAATAATGTAAGGCTATAATTTAAGGTTAGGTTTATTGAACGACACAGGCTAGATAGCTGTGGTTGAGGAATCAACCGCTAGTATGTTTCATCTATGCAGGTTTTAGATAATTTTTATATGACTGTGGTCTATGTTATATTTAGAATGTAGAATAACTGTTTGTATGGTACAATAAGGAATGTTTATTCCCATGAGTGAGCGAATTTCATGACATGTTTGTAGGAAAACTTTCCAACGTTGGCAGTTTTTATTTTATTTATTTAGATATAAGAAGGAATAATATGTTCCCGTTGTGCACAACTCGCATGTCGGTAAGGCTGTGACTGTGATGACGTACGGTGCCAGTTCTGGCCTACCATGAAGTCTTAAAAAGTGAGTTGTTCCGCTCAAGGAACGAGATGGCGCTAGACGACTTGTATAGCCCTGTCTCTTTCCCACAGTCAGGCCTAACAACTCAAGCTTTAAGACGTCAGGTAGGCCATCTGATTATTAAAGCTGTATAATTCATAATCTATCTCGCAATCTATATCCCGATTTTTGTCTGTAACTATTCAAGGACTGAATGATCTGAGTCTTATAGATATCCAATCAGAAGCAGTCGTCAAAGGAAAGGGATCGGTATTTGGATCAAGATAGAGTTTAATTTTGAGCATTAATCACCAAAAGATAGTGTTACTCAACATTTACTGTACGTTTTATAATATTTTAAAACATTGTTGGACCAAAAAACAATACACTTTCTTTTTTATATGTGATTTTCAGGGGTATGTAATTTTTGCTTATTTAAAAAATCTGTTGATGCGCTTAATAGCATTTCGTCGCATTTAATGTCCATCTTGATTGACACATTTCTGGAGAATGTTCTATAGTTCAAATGCGAAGTGCCTATTCTTATATTGATCCAATGAATTACGTATCCTTAACCCCTCTGAAAAGAGTATCTAAAAAACTTAATACTTTGGAGCATTCAATGAATTATTATAGTATATGTATAAGTTTATTACGATATATCGAACTGTCTTTGAGAAAAATGTGTGTTTGTCTGAACATGGTTTCTCTTGTGATGCCCAATGTGCCTTTAGTAGACGCATTCCAAACATTATTTTTGTATTGTTTTTATAGGTTTGTAATACTTTTATTGTACGAAAGATGATAATACCTGAATTGCTCAATATACATACGTTTGTTACGAAACGCATTCAAATTCTCATGCGTTTCGTTTAGGTATTAATGAATAAAATTGTAAAATTATTTCTTGTTTTTACTTTTATTTCTATTGATCTGTTTTGAATTCCTTTTCATATATTTACTCACTTGTTTTTTGACTGATTTAATATAGTATGTAATAACCTAACAGATATTTGTTCATAGGTAAGTAAACTCTAATTTGGACATGTTTTTAAAGGTAACTTTGACCAAGAATTTGAGTACAAAGTAAGTCGTTTTAATCCAAGAAGTGACAAAATAGAAAAGAAACACGATAGTCTGTGGATAAGAAAAAATACATCAATCAAAAAAGTAAATTTCTCTGTAGGCAGAAAATATTCGGGCATAGTGACCTTCCCTTAGGTAGTCCAACGACAACAATGCCAGTAATATTACAATGTCAACCAAATGTTGTAACTTTAATAGCGGATAATGACGGATGTCTGGTAACTATAGAGGACCGCTTAAAAGATTGTGCCTTTCTCAACAACTCTACTTGTCTCATAAATACATTAATTAATTATTTACATTATCTGTGCAAAACACAATGGGCCCCGTTTTCTTATGAGATTTCATTAAGGCAATTCAATCATCAAATCGTATAAGCACCATAAGGTCCATGAGATAAACTACTCGGAAACCAGCATCCGCTGCGATAATCTTCTAAGCAATACAATGATTTACTGTTTCGGATATTTGTAGGAAGCTACTCCGTAATCGAGGATCCGCAATGATCATTTTTCCACCACATTTCTGACCTAACTTGTGAACCCAGTAACATCATGTGAAGATCCACTGACAGTCTAGAAATAGTCCTGCAGTGATTTGATCTAACGGACGCAATGCTGACGCAGCATTTAAATCGGAGTAGGTCTCCACTAGATTCCCAAAATACTTAAAGCATGAACAAGAAAAACTACTAAAGACAGGTTTCGGTTCCATCGCTTTATCAGCGCTGCGTGATAGAATAGCACCGCTAGTCAGTGTAGACTATGGCCCAGTATCCACCAAAGCGGAGAGGAGAGGAGATGTGTTTAAATAAACAATCAGATGTCTACATCTCCTCTCCGCTTATTGACAGAGACGACGCTTATTACAGACATCTGATTGGTTATTCAAACACATTTCTTCTCCTTTCCGCTTTGGTGGATACCGGGCCTA
The DNA here is from genome assembly GCA_036375495.1 of Agrotis segetum. Taxonomy (NCBI): domain Eukaryota; kingdom Metazoa; phylum Arthropoda; class Insecta; order Lepidoptera; family Noctuidae; genus Agrotis; species Agrotis segetum. The sequence goes on along the minus strand of JAQSVV010000263.1, from coordinate 1,874,260 downwards.
AGAAGAAGCTCAAACGTGTCGCCCAAAAAGGTGTGTATCAGAAGTTGTGTTTCAGAATCTACACTTAATAATAAAGTACTGACTATAAAGAGTCAACATTTTAATGAGTCTAAAGCAAAGCCGTCAGGAAAAGTATGAGTTGAGAGTCGATTAAGGAGAAATGTGCTACAAAGTTAGTGCAAGGCAGTCATTAAGCTCCTAAAATGATTACGGCACATCTGATGTCGATATAAAGTAATGATTGTGTAATATAAAGTTTTGTTGTAGTATCGATACGTAGACGAGTAGTACCTGGTACAGGGTAGAGGTAAAAACGCGTTTGAGATAAGGCGGAATCACACGTAAAGGTCAAATGTCCATCTGGCAGGACAGTATGCGTAGTTTAGACTAAGGGCGCAGTCTTTTAAATTCGTGCCGGCATCGACACCGGGCGGTTATTGCAAATGAGCAGTGCAACAAAGTGTGCTCGCGGAGATCCGCCAACCTCCTTCGTGTGCCCGAATCGAAACGTTCACTTGTGTGAACGCTCTTCTTCTTTGTCATGTTGATGACTCTTTATTCCTTTTCATTAAATGCGGATTGTAGTATGCGTGGGAAGTACGCCTTGGTGTCTCCACAGTGTGGACTGCCAGGACACCTTGGAGCTCGGTGTTGCTCGAAAGTGCCCCACTAGGGTACCTCGGCCTTTGAAGGAATAGGGTGGGTTTTAGCCAGTACCAGTCCGACATCCCTTCTGCTCCATCCCGAGTGAGAGCGATATACTTATTTGTAGGTACCTACATCATCAACTGCCTAGCCTTTTCCCAACTATTGGGGTCGGCTTCCAGTCGAACCAGATGCAGCTGAATATCAGTATTTTACGTGGAGCGACTGCCTATCGGACTTCCACAACCCAGTAACTGGGTATTACCACAGTGGTATCCGATACTCCATGGTAAGCCTGGTTGTCAGATTTTTAGAGCTTCTGACTAACAGAAACGACTGTCAAAGATCTACAAATGACAGCCGGGACCAACGGCTTTGTGCTTTCCGAGGAACGGAGGATCGCTATGACAGATATCATCAACACCAACCTCGGCAAGCGCTGCTTAACCCGGAAGTCGGCCTGTGTTGTAATTTTTAGCACGAGCAGGTAGGTACCTACATATGTACATTTTTCATTCACGTGGATTCCTTTTCGTCCCAATAGTAAACGGTTGCGTGACTTGAGGAAATTTTCTATCATGTCATTGCGGGTAGGTTACTTAGCGAAATTGGTCAAACCGTCATATTATATTTCTGTTTGCTAACTTGCGTTTTTACTGAGTAGTTTTTTACTTTAGCACCTTGCGTATTAATTATACCTAATATATGACCTAGATTCTATTGGGCTTCTTATTGTAAGGATTAATTAAAAGTAGGTACCTGTTACCGTTAGCCAGCGTCAACCAATTAATGCTGGGCATAGTTCAATGTGGACAACTGTTTTGTCCAGCTCTTTCCACCATGTTCTGCGAGGTCTACCGCAGCGCCTTCTGGCTGTGTCAGAAATTCACATTTTGGCCCACAATTCATTGGGCATACGTAGGACGCTGTCAAACCAGTCCCACACCAGTTCAGCGTATGTATCTTACGTGTAGTTTTTTTTTATTATTAACTCCCACTCTTTTACAAACTCCTGTCTTAAGTGTTATCATGTAGCGAGTATCAATATACGTGCCAACATTTGCGATATATTTTAGCGTAGGCGTTTATTCCATGTATTAATTGCAGTGAATCCCTCATCCCACTACTTTCAGTAGTCTCTTGCAAGATTAGGCGGTAAATTTGGTCCGTTGTTTTCTACGTTTAGTCTTCTATAGTTCAAGCTTTTGTAACTAAAATTTAGTTAGATGTGCTAAATCCTAATATTATTACATAGACCGGTAATAAGATTACCTGCATAGTAAATCCAAAGTAATTCATTTAACCAGTGAGCCCTTTTTTTTGTACATCACTGCCTTCCTTATACATGAGACAAGAACAGCAAAATATACTTACTTGGTATCTACTGAATTCATGGAGCATCGAAGGGAACCCTTTATGAGAGATTTTGCTTCCGTGTCAACAGCTGGACGTATTTGCAGCAGTACTATATAGATTTATACAGACAGTAGCATTAAGAATAATCATTTGTTACAAGTGCACAACTTGCACAAGTGAACGGCGCCGCCACCATAGCGTGGTGGTGGGATACCGTTAAGATGGGCTTACAATGGCCTCTCCAATAAGCACAATACCGCGGCAGCCGGTGCGCGCACGCTCGTGCTTACCTCTATAAAATATATACAACTTATAATCACCCACCGATTCAAACGCTTCGGGAACTTAGACACGAGCGCTACAACCACAAAGCATTTTGTGTGCTGCACACTCATGTGGTAGCAGTGATAACTAATTATTTTAATCTCTCACGCGTGTAGAAGCTAAAAACTGTGTCAATTGTTCGACTGACGACATTCTGCTGACTCGCTTTAAAAGTCAGACGTGGATTTTCTGCTAACACCAACAACAGTGCGAAGTCAGTAATTTTTGCAAAGATCTCTTACTTATAGTGAAAATAAAAACATAAAAATGGAAATACAGTTCGGATCTGATGGCGTGCCGTTTGTGACATGGGGTGACAACAAAATAATGTTGGAGCTGAATCCAATAGATGATGAAGATTGTAAGGAAAAAGCTAAGAAAGAATTGAGAGAAACTCCGGAAGTGGTCGAGCAAGCTATAATAGAGTTAAGACAACTTTTAAAAAGTGAGTTAACAAACTTGTTTCATTCTTTATTTATTTTGTAGGTTTTATTTACATTGAGAAAAGTAATTGCATTTATGTTAGCAACGTATTTATTTATATATCGGTAGGTACTAAGTCTCTGTCGATATGATTATCACATTGATTACTTATCATCAAAATGTATATTTATGTTTAGTTATCTGTTCGTTAATTAACAGAAATATTAATTATTTTTTGTACTTCCTGGGGGCAAATGGTTTCTTTATCCTGATAATTTGCGAGGTTATTTGGATCTAATATTAATTGTATATCTTGCATTAAATATTTCTGTTTCACGATTTCCTTACATTCCGTATTCTGGGCTTTGCTCGTACCTATTTATATTTTACTTGAATATTGAAATATTTCAACTTGAAAACTTCATTAGATCTTTGTAAAATTAGGAAAGTTCAATCTTCTCTTACATCTTAGGCCGTAAAACCTGAGTCACAGTGAAGCGAGAGTTGGCATAATATCAAAGTGCATGCATGTTTAAAACGAAAGTTGGTATTAAAATGAGACTTTAATGCTTTCCCTTTCACATCTCGAACAGAAATATTATAAAACTGAACGAGAACGCATCTACCATAGAGAAGCAAATGCAGTGCAGACAGAAAGTAAGGAAATTACTCAGAACTCTACTGAAAGCTATGAATTATACTGTTATGGGTACATAATATGCCTACTCGTATTATGTACGTTTTGAATAACTAGCGCTACATCCAAAACTAAAAAAGGTTTCGGGGCCTTTGTTGCTTTAGCAGAATCATAAAAATCAGCTTAATTATAATTCATAATTTGATCGATAGTTGACAAGTCATCATAAACTATTATTTACTGCGTACAATTACCTACATAATGCGTACTATTACAATTTCATAATCGTAAATAATCTTACTGTTATTCATGTGAAAGTTTGGATATTTAGATGGATGTTTGTTACTCAATCATGTCTGAAAGGTTAGTCTGATCTCTGAAGTAACACACAGGGTATTTTTTTTATCTCGAAATTACGTTCTAGTGGATTTATTTTCGAATTAATTGCGGGCAACAGGAAGTAATAAAAATGCGAAACCAGGTTTGCTAAGTACCTACCTACCTACTCTTTGTCGCCTTTCGAAACCGATTTTGATTAATCTTGGAATGATAAATAGGATCCTGGAGATGATTATAGGTTAGGGGTCTTACTTGTAAACATTGATTAGACGTTACTTTTATCTCATAAATAGTAATAGTCACTTGCCATCTCTATTCATTGAAATAGAATTGACAAGGACAGGTGATATTTAATCGGTAGCTAAGCAACACAAGTTTTTATAAGTAAGGGGGTCTTTACCTCAGATCAAAGAAATAGGCAGACACGCGAGTGTCTCCTCGAAGTTAATACAAAATCAAATAGAATTACATTCCATAATGTTTTCTTTGTTTTTGAGAACAACAGCTTGTACGATGGTTAAAGACACGATATACTTTGGCAAAAAACAACAACGACGCGCAGCTTGGTACGACGCGTAGCTTGGTACTATCGCGACTTTGTATTCGATTTTGATTTTGTATTAAGTTTGGTGGACCCACTCGCGTGTTCTGAGCGCTCTATCTGCCTATTTCTTTGAACTGAGGTTTTTACAAAAAAAAAAAAAAAAAAATACAACGTGACAAAAGGGCGGATTGAAAATTTTGTATCGTCCGATTTGCTTCAAATTTGCCGAATGCATTTAAAAAAAACTTTATTAACGCAACGAAGCTACGGTTAGCAAACTAAAAAATTATGGTTTAATGTAAATGTGTCAAACGATACATTGTTTTTTCTCATTAGCACGTATATCACTACTATGTTTTACCAGTTAACAAAAAAAAGTATAAAGTTATAATTGTGTCTGTAGTTTATAATTTTTGTCAATGTCAAACTGCTTGAAGTTTTGCATGTACATACACGTTACTATTGTAGACTAAGTAATTGTTTATGATTTTGTTAGTTGAACAAGCAATGTTTACATCTATTTATTCCGGATAAAGCTCTCCCTGTAAACCTGATATTGCCATTTTCAAGAACTCGACGCAAGTTTACAAAACCTGAAAGTACTGTGAATACTATTTACCCGACTGCGCGCCGCAAAGGAGGGTAATGTGTTTATCAGTCTATGTATGTATGTATATATGTATGTATATATGTATGTATGTATGTATGTTTGTTTCTATGTGGCGTTCTAGAGACCAAATGCGTAGGCCGATTTTGATAATTTTTACGTCAATCGATTCGTCTTAACGTTGCGAGTGTCACTAAAGACATGACAGTAATCAAAATTCACTACAGCGACAACCAGACGCCATATTGTCAAAATGAAAAAAAAAAAATGTTGATGAACTATGTCATGTGGGGTATTGTTGAATAGGTATTTTAAAATCATCTTTAGGTTCCCTTCATCATTTTTCATTTTGAATAATAGTTTAGGATATATAACGATTTAAAGTTGTTTAGCAAAACAATAATTCTCTGAATAGTAACTAAAAAGTATGAAATAAAAAAAAATATTTAACGAAAAACAAAAAACCCGACTGCGTTAAAAAAAACTAAAAAGAAAGAAACAAGCCCAGTAGTTAAAGAATTCACTCATTCACACTCACAGTCGGGGCCCGTTGGGAAGATTTGATTGGTATAATTTGAATGGGCCCCGACTGTGAGTGTGAATGAGTGAATTCTTTAACTACTGGGCTTGTTTCTTTCTTTTTAGTTTTTTTTAAAGCAGTCGGGTTTTTTGTTTTTCGTTAAATATTTTTTTTTATTATGGAACACAGTTTATAAAGAACAATGCTCTGTGCAGTTTTAATGAAATATATTATTAATTACGGGCAGTTTTAGTGAGTTTCTATAAACTCTTCAATGCGTCAAAAAACTCAATTTTTAAACTAGACGATGCAGTTGTTTCGTAACTGACTACTCTGAGAAGAAATACCTGAAACTTAGGGAACTGAATCTTAGGGGTCCACATTCTCTTAAAAAAGTCCCTACAGGCATTTAATGAGTACAATCAGCAAAACAGGCACGCAGGCAGCAATTTCAAACGGTTTTCCAACATTTATAGCACAACATGCTATAAATTACAAATTGTCTGCCAAATTCTTTAGGTGCATGTAGAATACAGCCAAAAAGTGCATGCATACATCATAAAATATAGGATGATTAAAGTTAACAGGAAAACCATTTAGAAATTGTTACCTGTTGACTGTACAAAATGATCATGTCATACAAGATTCATGTAGGTATGTATGTAGGAATACAGACAGGAAAAAAAGGTGGCTTTTGATGAATGAATTTTCCCAGATTTGACTCACAGTCAGTGCAAACTTTTGTCGGTTATCTTGTAACTTGACTCAAGGAGCTCAACGCTTGGTTGCTCGTGGTTATGGTCTCTTATATTTCACAACAGGTATTAAAGTGGTAGGTATATCATTTTAGAAAATTCTACATACTTAAGCAGTAGTTAGTTCGCAATTTGCAACAATGTTTTGCAAAGCATAAAATATAATACATATTAAAGTAGTTGCTTCACCCTCGAAATTAGCGTAGGTATATGTTTGAGACCTAAGTTGAATGCTGCGTAGCACAGTCGTAGAAGCCGCGTAGCGCCGTCGTAGAAGCTTCGTAGCACGGCCGTAGACGCTCTGTAGAGCACCGAGCGACGACGCGACGCGACGTCGTGTTTTCATTGCATTGCCTCGTAGGATCAGCGTAGCACCGATGGATGTAGACAAACATCTTTACAGATCGTGTGTCGATATGGCAATACTATAAGAAGTGCTATTCTCTAAGGATACAGCTTTGTGTGCAGCGCTGCCCCACAGAAAACTACAGTTTGTAGCTGTAGTTTCCACGCTAAAACTGTAACTATGATTGAAGGACGTGCGGTGAAAAGGTTGGTCTGAAGTTGGTCTGAAGTGTCGCTCAAAAATAGCATTTGGGATGATAGAGGGGGAGGGTCTTTGCCGAGTAGAGTGATACTAATGACAAAGGAATAAAAAAAAAATATATTTGTAATGAAGATTGAGGATATATGCTTTATTAATTTACAGAATAAATTAGCATGTTAGAGATAAGTTTCACACCGACAAAATCTTTACACACGATAAAAAATGACTAAGTTTCACTGCATTAGGTATTAGATTCCACCTTGGTGCTTACTGCTCAATTTGACCGATACTTTCCGACATTTAATAACCGGTTCGTGCTTGTGTTTAACCATTTAGTAGATATTTATATTGATGATACTAATCCTATACGCTATATTCTATATCTTATTGTATCGTTGTTCCCTTCCGTTTCTCGATATGCTCGGCTCCTATTGTTCGTGGTGTGATGTTATTTAGCCTGTAACCTTCCGAGATAAATGGACTATCCAATACAAAAATAATTTTTCAATTCGACACAGCACTTTCTGAGATTAGGGCCGTTCAAGCATATGAACTCTTCAACTTTATAAATAAAAGTTTCTTTTTTAAAAACGTCATTACCTATTTATAGATACTCGTATAATCTAGTTTTATAAACTTGTTTTGAATTGTGGGAATTCTTAACTAAAATAATAACAACCGCATAGGTCGATCCTCAAGGTTGACGCGGACTTGCCGAGGTTCGTCTGTGGATGATTGAACACATTATCACAATCTTACTGATTTTCCTCCGTGCCGTACCACATGCAGTCGCTCGTCCAGGCTGTCTTTTGTAGATCTTTGACAGTCGTTACTACTAGTCAGAAGTTCTAAAAGTCTGACTACCAGTTTTTTAATGGGTTGTGGAGGTCCGATAGGCAGTTGCTCCATGTAAAATACTGATATTCAGCTGCAACCAGTTAGGCTGAAAACTGACACCAACATAAGTTGGGGAAAAGACCAGACAAATAATAAAACTTCTTTTAAATTGTGTGTGTATTATCCTTAATATTTAAACTTCGTTAATATGCGCATAAATTATATTTTGACAAAAAAAAAACAGGCATTTAGAAGCATGATTCTATACTATACTTGTTTTAAGTACGAGTATTATCATCAGCTCAGGCCTTCTCACTGTGAGAGTAGAGTGGACCATAACCCACCACACAGGCCCAGTGCGGGTGACATGCCAGTTTCCTCACGATGTTTTTATACACCGTTTTGAGAGCAGTTGTGATGGAATAAATTGCATAAAGTTATGTGGATGGCTGGGTTAGAACTCACGACCTAAAACTCGTAAATCGGACGATACCACCTCTTAAGTCCACTAAACAACCATTAAATAAACAAGCTATTTAAACTTTTTTTCTTTTTGGTGAGAGGCCATTCCCTAGTGTTAGATTCGTGCATGAAAGGCGAGGAATTAACTTCTGGGTAATCATGACTAATTTTAAGAAACCACTAAACTAGGCGACGCAAGTCTGTTTTGGCGATTTTGGTATTCGCATTTTGGTACGCGTGCCCATGGTATAATAATATACTTCGCCAGGTATGGCACTCCGAAACACAGTGGTCACGTGGGTGACACAAGCCTACGTCATCATCGCTGTCTGCTGGTTCTCAAACTTTACAGTTTGGGGAAATTTAACCTAATAAAACATTGACCTAATTATTACATTACTGCTAAATTTTGCACGTGGCTTCCATCCCCTACCTCAGCGTAGTAGATTTTCAGTGACAAAAAGCATTATTTATCCATCCTAGGATAAAAGATAACAAAAAGACGTTCACAAATAAAAATCTTTGAGTGCCGCTGGGTTCCACAGTCACTGAACGAGACAGGCATACGCATAAAACAAGGATAGCGATACACGACAAAATGGCGGCATGACAATGACACAGCCCGTTCTGTGTTACCAGTAGTGTGTGGCTATAACTCCCTAAGCGCATTAAACTTAAGCGAATACGATAAAACGCTGTGGTTTTTTAACAATTCTTTGGTATACGTATTGAATTGTATCGTTTGCTATTCTAAATACAATTTAAATGTTTTATTTATTTTTTTTAAACAAAAAATGTTTCCTTATTTTCGTATTTTGTTGCAATTAACTGGCAACTGAAAAGTGACGTCAACATGTGTCACTGCGGGAGTGCCAGACCTTGTTTTTTTAGACTATGCGCGTGCCTATGTTCGAACCTCTGTTTGTATTGTGATAGCCGCTTGGATACCGAAGTCGTAAGGTATCGGAGACTTGAGTCGCCTTGTGTAAGTAGGGCCTTAGAGCTGTGTTTAAAAAAAAACGAAATGATGATACCTGCCATGTGTTGGTGTCGAGGGCCAAAGCCTGCTGGGGTCGCGAGACCGTCTCATCAGGAAACCGGGACCCTGGAACATAAATAGCTACTGAAGGATCACCGTGGATTTTACTCAGCTGACAGTATCGGTAGGAGGATTCATTTGATGATTCTACCAAGATAAATAAATGTGTTGGTATCAAATATCATGTTGTCCTCATAATAATGATTAAAATGTTTGGGATAATCTTTCTGCATGACAATAATATGACTGTTTTTCTTGCATGTACCTACGTTCTGTAATGAATTCTAATGCTAATTGATATCTTGGTAAGCTTCAGTCGTTTCCTGCAGCCTTGGGCGTCAATTATTTTTTATTTTTACAATTTCATAAAAACTAGCGATACTAACAATGGCCGCATACGATGTAACATTTGACATCTCACCTTGGTAATAATAAAGCAACATGACTTCGACTTAAAGTTTGAGACAAGCTTCAGCGACCCCGGCAGGCTTTGGCCCTATAAAGGGCCCTCTTGATACTCTTTAGGCTAAGCCACAACCCTGCGTTGCGGCATCGTATCGCAAAAAATGACGACGTATTGCAATATAATTTTGGTGTGCGGCTTCAGAGACTCGCCCTTTGAGGCGCGCGTGGAACACAACGCACCGCCGCCGCCGGCAGACACGAATCTAAGTTACTTTACTGAGATTTGAGAACAAAGGCAATCTTTAATGATCTAGTTTTTTAAGCGTGATCGTTGCGAATGCGAACGTCCCAATTAGAACACTTGGGGCCTTGTAGCACGTGCCTGAGTGCGAATGTTTAGCAATCAAATCAATTGAATGCTGGTCATTGACTTCCAGATCATTGAGTGCGGTGACACCACTGACGGTGTTCAGCGAAATTGAGGCTGGATTTTTACTAAGGTTCTAGGCATGTGTGTGATTATGTAGTGTGTTGATAACTTGTATTGCAATGAAATGTACGCAAAATGGGATTTTGTATGTAAGTAATAATCTTTCGAGTAGGTATTCAATATTTTTCACCCTCAATTTGTGTCTTTGACTTTTAGGCTGCCTTATAGTTGAGCGGCGAATTGGAGAAAAGTAGGATTGCACTTCTGAAAAGGGGCGGAGATTTAGAGCAATCCTGTTGGTTAATATTTCATTTCTCCGTTTCTAGGCTCTGCAGCCTCGCTCAGTCCCTATTGACAGGAGCCTTACATAAGTAACAGGGAAACTGGTTACATAGCGGTTGATTTAACTAAAAATATAAGTACCTTGAACAATGAGTTGTTGTAACTCGGCTGTCATTTGTAGATTTTTGACAATCGTTACTACTAGTCAGAAGCTATAAAAGTCTGACAACCAGTCTTACCATGGGGTATCATATTACCCAGTTACTGATTGTGAAGGTGCGATAGGCAGTCGCTCCATGTAAAATACTGATATTCAGCTGCATCTGGTTCGACTGGAAGCCGATCCGTTGGGAACAGGCTAGGCAGATGATGATGAAATGATGTAAAAAAGTATGTAGGTCAACATTGATTCAAGTTTTCGCACGACTTATTCTACTTATATCATTTATTTTATCATTGAAAGGTCTTGTTACCCGATTTCTAATTACTATCGTGCGTTACTTCACAGTAGTAGGAAAGTTACTTGCATCCATCAGACATGCTCCACTGACGTTATATTAAAATAACGTTAATGAATAGATGCCACTGTATTGAATAGATAAAGCAACTCTTGATTTTATCGTAATTAGTGAGATACTCATTAGCGTATAGATGTTTATGCTTGATATTATTAATATAGGTCTTATCTTGTTGATTATTAAGTATTTTGAAGATATTTTTAGCTGTATCAAATTCCATTCCTTAGCAACAAAATATAAGGCGACTCGCTGTCTGATCATGGACCATGCCCGGATCGAAGGCGCGTCTTGTCCCATGAGTGTCTCAAAGAGTTGTCAGCAAAAAGTTGACGGGGCTAGAGGGCTAAATGCCTGCGGCGTTGCGGGCCTATCGTGTAACCGTGACCCCGGGACGTAAAGGGCTATTGAAGGACACCGTGGATTTTAATCAGTATAACTGACTAAAATCCACTGTCTGGCAATCCCTCCCACCCTGCCCTGGGTAGGAGCCTCTTCAAGTTCCTCAGATTAAATAAATAGTTGTATAATATGAGTCAAGCTCTAAAAAATTCGTGGTGTGGAACAATACCAGCCAGTCGAGTCGCCCTTGAACTAGTTGTACTTAGATTCATTGCTTTTAAGCACTAAGTAGCAGCAGATTAAGTCTACAAAAAGATGTATTTGACAAGAGTTTGGGTTGAATATTTAGGTAAACTAAAAAGAGTCAAATAAAAAACTTAAAAATAAAAATTATTGCCTTCAAAAATAATCACAAAAAAGGGTAAAACAACCTACTAAATCATATGTCTTTCGGAAGTCGGTGGCTTTCTTTTTTTATTTCATTGTCTTTTTTGCCACTAACTTCCGGTCGAACTGAGAACCTCAAAAAAATTTAAAGTCAGTTGTAAAAGTCCTGGATCGCGATGTTGAATTAGTGTCGAACATAAAAAGTCCGACAACATCTCGTTGGCAGAGACGCACCAGACACAACGGCATTCAGGTTGGAGGTAAATCTCCTCCTTCATTGGATTATTGTGGATAATTACGCTCTGGGGGCCTACCACCACTGTGGGAAAAAGACAGACTTATACAAGTCGTTTAGCGCCATCTCGCTCCCGCAGCACTACTTTCGTTTGAAGACGTCACGGTAGACCACTGAGGCCGTATTACAACTTCTTAAAACCAAGCTTGCTCCAGTGAGTGAACGAGATGGCGCGAGACGACTTGTATAGCTCTGTCACTTTCACTCGCCGGAACAAGCCTGGTTTTAAGGCATTCTAATACCCCCCCGTTCCTCTTCGCCTAAAATAAACATTGGAATGTGAAATTCTACATAAAACATAGTTTATATTAATGTTTTTTAACTGAGAAATCAAGAACAGTGTCGATTTTTCAGGACTTTCAGTCTCATACGATGGTCTCTTTTTTCAGAGGAGCCATCCCTTTACGTGCCCATCGAGAGAGACGACTACCTCCTGAAGTTCCTCAGACCATGCAAATTCTATCCTGAAAGTGCTTTCAAAAAGGTTTGTTTTATCGTATTTTAAATGTCTAATATCTGGTTAACCGAGCTTCGCTCGGTTTTTAAAATGTCTGTATCTTGGGAACCGAGCTTTTCTCGAACCTCTGGGACCTTACCTACATCTTTAACTTTTATGAAAATCCTTGGAGCCGTTTCCAAGATCCTGATTATATATAAATAAATATACAAGAATTGCTTGTTTATTAGATTTACGTTAAAAAGGAAGTGTGTTAACTTATGTTTCGAATACAGACATTGCTTTGAAGCTGATCAGTTTTTTTTAAATTATGCGTTTTTATCCCTATTAGCAACACTATCGATAAGTTTAATAATCCAGGATGTAACATTTTTTTTCCAAAATCAGCTGGTTCGACTCCTGGCCATGCAGGTCTTTTGATATTCCCACGTTTTTTTTTTCCAAAATGAAATGATGTAGTTTTAGTTTTCGTCAATATCGGCCTCGAGAACCCTTTAAACCTTTTTTGATATTCCTCTTAGTTTCGGTTTTCTCATAGGCAAGGTATCAACGCCTTGAGGCTAATGCCCGAGTATTTAGTGAACTTTTAGCTCCTTTATAGCGCATATAGAACCGGTTAGTACCGGTTTGAGATTTTTTCCTGTTTTCAAGCCTTGTGCATAATATTTTTGTTTCATTTATAGATACAAGCATATTACAAGTTCCGGTTGGGACATGCGGATTACTGTCGTGATCTCTTGCCGTCAGCCATTCGGGCGCCATTCGAGCATTCAATTGTTTCCATCTTGGCGCCCCGGGATCAGCATGGACGTCGCATTATTCTAGTTGAATCTGGAGGTTGGTATTGCACTTTTTTTTAAAACTTTGCCCCACACTTGGAATTTCTCCTGCGTCAAACTCACATACACAAACACCTAGACCCGAAACAACTACCTACTTGTAGATCATACAAATATTTGTTCCGTGCGGGGATCGAACCCGCGACACGCTGCGCAACAGTCAATAGCTGAGCCACTGCGCCAACCATGCTGTCAAGTTTCAAAGAGTCATTCTTTTAGGTTGACCAACAGGGGGAATCTGAATCCGTTGGAATATAGAAAACTGTTAATTTTTAATGGTACCAATTTTGGCATTTTTAGCAGATTTATTTTACTTGGTCCAGGGTGAGTTGTCTATAAAAGCGATTGAAACAGTTAACTTGTATTGAATGTCTTGTGTGGACTCGGTTTTCCCCCTGTTGGATAACTTACAAGAATGACTCTGTATAATTGTGTTCCGTATTTTCTCAGCCCCTATTAGTGAGTCTTAGGGCTGATTTATCAATAGTTAGATAACTTTTATCTGAGGAACAAAAAGGGCGGTTTGACTGCTTATCTATAGAAAGTATGTCAAACCACCATTTTAAGTCCTCAGATAAAAGTTATCTGACTATTGAAAATTCAGCCCTTAGTTAAGAAAACTTCTGTGAAGATTTTTTTGTTGAATAAATATGTTTCGAGATCTTTACCAGTACGAGTACATGTGACAGTGGTAAATAAACATGTACAAAATCTCAGGCAGCTTATAATTTAGGTAAGGTAAGCTCAGAATTTGCGGCTTACCACTCACGATTTCGCAGTAATTTCCATACTTGAGTATGAATCATAATCTACCTGCTTACCAACCGTCCAGGAAAGAGCCAAAAGACCAAAGTTTCTACCAATTAGGTAAAAAAAATATTTGAAAAAAAAATTACGCACTGGACGCTCGATCGAGGACATTACCGTCAAAGTCGACTGCAGCGGAGGTGGTGTGACGATCTGATCACGCGCAGGGCAAACATGGCCAGGAATTGCCCGAAAAGAGAAGTCTGGAAGGGAGGTCTTTGCCCAACAGTGGGACACAAAAACTTAAGTAAATTAATGATTTTAATATCCTCTGGTCATATAAAACTGCATCAAGTCGTTGAGGAATCATTGCAATCGATTATTACGGTAGATCCGATGCGTTTGCGCATCTTGCTAAGGCATTGAACATTGACATCAGTATTTTAAATACGCTCTGAGAATATTTAATTGCTGTTTGCTTCCCATTACTTCAATCATTTGTCATTATCTATTTATTATTTCTGATAAAGGTAATTATAGTTTTTTTTAACGCGTTCCACCGCGCTAAGAATTACTTCTGTATCGTGGTTGCGTTTACAAACAAACACACATACTACACATTATAGCAACGCCAGGACATGGAACCTATGACACGCAGCACGGCAGTCAATCACTCATCCACTGGGCCATCGTGCCCTCAAGTGATTTGTGTAGGTCTTATACATATATGTACAATTGACAAAGTTGAATCATGAACCAACATAAGCTTATAGTCTTACAGACATTCAAATAAAATTAGGTTCACATTCGCATAAATACGACTACGTATATAATACTTGGATATTTATATCGAATTTGTAACGACTTTGATCTTTGTCAATTTGACGGATTTAAACGATTTGTTGTCAAAATGGATGACCCATTCAACTTTGTCGATTGTACATACATAAGGCCGATACTTGGTTGCTGTGTTAGTGGTCTCTTAGCGCTCATGTACACGACGCCGCCGCCGCGCCGCCGCCGCGCCGCTACCGCGCCTCTAGGCTGTGTACACGGTCGCTACCGCGCCGCCGCCGCTCCGCCGCCGCGCCGCCGCCGCGCCGCCACCGCGCCGCTGCCGCGCCGCCACCGCGCCGCCGCCGCGATGCCATTCGCTAGTGTTTTATTTATCTAACAAAGGAGATGTCTCATTGCGGCCATATAATGTTTTTTTTTTTGATAATTCAAGGATAACTTCTTCGTTTATGAATCGGTTTTGATGATTCTTTTTTTTACTTGGAAAGAAGGTATTTCAAAGGCGGTTCCATGATATGGAGATTAGGGTTTGATGATGGAAGACCAGAGAAATCGAGTGGAGCTAAATAGTAAGAAATATCTGCTTTCCAACAAAAAAAGAATCATCAAAACCGGTTCATGAACAAAGAAGTAATCCGCGAATAAACATTAAAAAAAACATTATGGCCGAAATGAGAAACCTCCTTTTTCAGATAAATAAAACACTATCGAATTGGATACGCGGTGCCAGCGCGGCAGCGGCGCGGCGGCGGCGCGGCGGCGGCGCGGCGACGGCGCGGCGGCGGCGCGGTGGCGGCGCGGCGGCGGCGCGGCGACGGCGCGGCGGCGGCGCGGTAGCGACCGTGTACACAGCCTAGAGGCGCGGCAGCGGCGCGGCGGCGGCGCGGCGGCGGCGTCGTGTACATGAGCCCTTAGACTCATATCTAGGGCGAGAATGGCATGTGCACATGAAATTAATACTTTGTATCTCAGTTCTTAGTATTTACGAAATAGTGCATGAAGTAAGGCTAGAACTATGTGTTGAACAAATATACGTATATGTATTTAAATACATTGTTTCTAACATTTTTAAGTGATATTTAATTTCCTTATTTGACTATGCTAATTAGATGATCTAATTGTTTAAATGTCCGATAAACTTAACTGTTTAAACATAACGTGTCAAATATTTATTACTTTGAAATCTTTAATTAGTGTTCCTAAAATAATATATATTAAAAAAAAAACTTGCGCTCACTAATCAAACTATGTAGAATTTGAAGGCATTTTAATAAATGTCTACTCTGAAATTAAGGCTTAATGATTATTTATTGATTACTCTTATAACATCCATCCAAACAAAATTTTACGTAATGAGTAGTAGGACGTAAGAACCATCTCAATTCTCAGTGGCATATACCAAAAAATATATTTCTTCAGGATATGTAAAAACTTACCTATATTTTCATTATCATTCAACCGCAATTGCGGCGGTAAGACCCCTCTTTGAGGAGTGGCTGGAGAGAAGTCATGGCGTCCTGACCTACCGCTTGACGCAGGTCCTCACCGGACACGGAAGTTTCGGGAGGTACCTGTGTCTGATGCGAAAGGAGGAGACGCCTGGGTGTCACCACTGCGAAGATCGTTTCCGGAGGACACGGTGGAGCATACGGTGCAAGACTGCCCAGCTTGGGCGGAGCACCGACGTGTCCTCACGGCTGCGATAGGCGGAGACCTCTCGCGCCCGGCATTGGTTGCGGCCATGCTGCGGGGCGAGACGGAGTGGGAAGCGGTCAGCTCCTTCTGCGAGGCAGTAATGCTCGTAAAGGAGGAGGCAGGCCGCGAGCGAGAGAGGACAGCGTCCTCCCTCCGCCCCAGCCGCAGTGGTAGGCGCCCACGGCGACGGACGTCGCTAGATGATCTCCGGCCACCGTAGGCGCGGGCATGCGGGCAGCGAGTAAAGGGCAACTCGCTGCCCGACCAAGGACCATGCCCGGGTCGACGGCACGTTGTGTCCCACGCGCGCCTCAAAGAGCGTCAGCATAATGACGGGGCCCCCCTCTCAGAGGGCCAAAGCCTGCCGGGGTCGCGGGATTATTCCCTTACTGTAACCCCGGAACTTAACAGGCTATGAAGGACACCGTGGATTTTAGTCAGTAGAAGTCTGACAGTCCCTCCCGCCCTGCCCGGGGTTGGAGGACTCATTTGATGATTTTACCACGCTAAAAAAAAAAAAAAAGTTACGTGTTTACAAAAAAAAGTTTATTATATTATGATTTATTACATTGTATTATTCACGTAAATTCGAGAAAAAATAAACTTTGGCTTTTGGTTGATATTCGACTTGGTTTTTACATAATCTCGTGGTCAAGACAAGAAGTTGACGTCAAAGAACGAATTTGATTATGCAACCGTGACCGTGACTGCTCTGGCATATTTTATGATATGAGGTATTTTTCCAGAGAGATGGAACCCACAAGAAGTGTCCCTCAAGGATGTCTTCCGGGGGATCCAGGTGGGGCTGGAGGGGGCGATGGCGGAGCCCAGGACACAGATCAATGGAGTCATCAGCGTGTTTGATATGAAGGGCTTGTCTTTTAAGCACATCATGCAGTTCACGCCTTCTTATGCTAAGATGGTGCTTGATTGGATACAAGTAAGTCGCAACACCTTCAACTTTAAGCCTTCAAATGCTGCTTCTTCTTTTTCAACCTTAGGGTGCTCCCAAATGGGGAAGGCAAGTGTCAAAGTGACAAATGACAGTTTGGTCCCCAAAGAACTATCAAATCAAAGGAATTTTCAGAAAAAAAACCATTTATTGATGTAAAATGACTAGATGTTGTGTAATAAGCTGTAAAAATGATGGAATACACTTTTCAAAATAATATCTACTTTTCTTTTGGAGGTTAAGTACCAGTATTGCATCGCTCCATAAATCATGAAATGGTTCGTCTGGCGGAAGAATCATCACCTGGAACGAGTTTTGTAATAGTTGTGGTGTTAAGAAATTAAATATATAGTGATATTTCTCGAATCTAAATAGAAAAAAAAAGGTTAACATTACTGACTTAAAGCATTATGATATTGTATCAAAATAGAAAGTCAGAAGCAGCATTATATTCTTGTTATAGGAGAGGACAGGTAAAACATACCTAAACTCAAAAATTGAAACCTCAACTACAAGTAATTGTGGATTTATTACGGTAAAATCAAATGTATTACCACTCAATTAAATCACTTTTTTCCTCTTGTAGATGCACCGCGGCGTCTTAATTCTTCTTTTAGTATATGTACTTGCATGGACGAATAATTTTCCATATTTGTTTTGTATTTATACTCAATTTTTATAACAAATAATCTTGTTTGTTTTTTGTACAAGGTAGACGTGGGGACCAACTATCGCAGCGCCATCTACGATTAGCTTTGAGTTGCCATCCCCATTCGAACCGCGGACGGCGCGTCGGCGGTCGCCGAGCGGTCAAAAATTCTTTATGTCAACGTAATAAAAACGTTACTAATATAATGAGCCGATGCGAATGGCATTAGTAACACCCTTATGGCTTAAGGCGATTCCGCGTCGACAAATGTGCGAGCAGCCTTAGGCACCCAGTACTGTCGATGTCGCGCCTTTTGTTTTGGTTTTGTTCTTGACTTTGGTCTAAGTCAAAGGTGGCTGTGACAAAGTAATGTAGTAGATGTATTAATATTAGTGATCTTGACGTTTAACTTTTTTTTTAACTTGGTAAAATCACCGAATAAGTCCTCGCACCCAGGGCAGGACGGGGGGGCTGGCAGACTTGTACTGACTAAAACCCATGGTGTCCTTTAATAGCCCTTTACGTTCCGGAGCCATGGTTTCCTGATAAGACAGTCCCGCGACCTGGGGTCCCATATATTGCTGTCAGTTCTTTGAGGTACGCGTGGAACACGACACGCCGTCGCGCGTTCGACTCGGGTATGGTATCCGCACGGCGTCCCACGGCGGCCGGAAATCGCCTCGCGACGTCCGATGCCGTGGTCCTCTTACCTTGTCAGGGGCAAAAGAAACTACCCTGTTCTTTTATTTAGTCACCTTTACGGAAAGAAGACCGTCGTTTTTTCGCCGCTGCAGAAGGTACTTTGTGCCACGTACGCGCATATTTGTCTAACTTTCTATACATTCAGCCAGAAATGCATCTTGTTCAATTATTTATGTATCGCCAGTTATGTTACGTTATTGGTGGAAACTTTATTAGGTATATTGCTGGTCGGACGGAGGCCGTTGACCCGTGGTGCGATACATTGCGCAATGAAGGCAACACGTGAAGTGGCCTAGCAGAACTACCTGTTTGACCAGTTATACGGCTTTCTAGGTCATTTATAATGCTGCTATAGATTTTATTTGAGAATTTGGAAAGTAGGTCTGCAGTTCAATTTATAACAGTGGGTGTAAAACGCAACTTAATGCAATATTCCTAATGATTCACTTCGTCAACTTCTAGCTATGTCATTGGCTATTCAGCTGTTATGATTCGTTCTCGAAGTGAATCATTATTGTTTAATAAGTCTGGGGGTCTGAAAAGGGTAGAATCATACTATGAATTTTGATCAAATATTAGATATACCTATGGAATATTTTCAGGTTCATAAACATTCTAAACTTGTATTTACGGTATCTAACGTTCTATTTCCTACTGTAAAAGTTTACATATTATTGGGTGGATATTTAGGGATCGTAGCAAGCGACGTTCTATAGTTTACTCCTATATTTTTTTTTGACATTTTACAATTTAGTAGCTTATTTGTTGGCTACTGCATGGCTAAAGCAGTAAAGACATTTCCCATTAAAAAAAATGTATCTAATCAAGCCATTATATTTCCAGGAATGCGTGCCAATTCGCGTAAAAGCGGTCCACATCATCAACCAACCGTATATCTTCAACATGCTATTCGCTATCTTCAAGCCGTTCATGCGGGAGAAGTTGCGCTCGCGCATCCATTTCCACGGCACCAACATGGCGTCGCTGATGCAACATGTGGACCCGAAGGCGCTGAGGAAGCGGCATGGAGGACTGCTACCCGAGCCCGAGATCACTGGTGATGTGTTGTGGCAGATGCTCAGGCATTACGAGGAAGAGTATAAGTGTGAGTAGTTTTATTACCTACAAAGACATTAATCTATACATATACGAGCAGTAGACGGGACATCACGAAGAAATTTGTGATCCTAAATGTTTTACCAATAGGTAAAAAGTTCCTCAGTCTAGTAGTCGCAATGCTATGCAACGCTTAGATAGTGCTACTGACGCACTGCATCAACAATTTTGTATGACAATTTTCCCAATGCCCGCTCTATAGGTTCTTTTAAATCTCTTTGATTACCTATCATCATCCTCAAGCCCTCACCCCAATTTACTTGGAGTCGGCTTAACTGCACGTTTCCTTTTTCTATTCTTCCCTGTCAAACATCAAAAGCCGGGTCCAGACTGGTGTAAGGTGTAATGTAATCCACCGCGTAATGTACCACGAAACTACGAGCATTACATATTACGCTCGCAGTGCCGTCCACACGTAGAATTTGTTATACATTACACGGTGGATTACATTACACGTTACACCAATCTGGACCCGGCTAAAGAATCATTTACTCCTTTTACATTCATATCAGTCTTCACACAATCTGTCCATCTTTTCTTTGGCCTTCCTCTTCCTCTCATCTATTAACAATTCATACCCATTGTAGGGTCTTTACACCTTTTAATGATAATATTTCGATTAATACGCAAGTGTACGTAATAATAGAATTTAATTGAATGATGATGAGTGCACGCGATTTGAATGATAATTGTGTACTAAAGTTCAGACCGCGCGTAGCTAGTAAAGTGCTGACACAATGATGTCAAATTTGTGCGTGCTGTGCACTGTACATGCTCCGGGGCCCGAGAAGATGTGAATGAGATGATGATAATGATTTACAAGATGATAATTAACAATTTTGCTTACAAACTTAAATAAACTAAGCTTAAGGTATTTCATTGAATTGAGTTCGAACAGATGGCGAAGACCCTCTGCTGGTGGTGGCGATGGTAGGACGACCCGCAGCGGTGGCAACGGGAGCTACATAGCTCACGCTCGCCTCTGCTTGTTCAGCCGCCGGGGGTGCGGGCGCTGGATGCGGCAGGCGCGCACGCACGCGGTGCCATACGTACAGGATGACGCAAACCACGACGACTCCAACTAAGATGTAGATGGCGACATAATGGTGAATGTCATGGAATGTCACTTGATCTGCCAGTCCCTGATTGGATTTCATTTCTATGAGTGCTTTTTCAATCGCCTTTATGTCTTCCCGTTGTTCGGTTAAATCGTCCGTCTCATTTAGTGGAGAGATGAGAGGTATAGACAGATTTATTATGTGATTTATTGGTGGAATTTCTATGTTCATAACATCGATCTTCGTTTTAATTGTGTTTGATAACGATTGTGTGCATAAATCGTAAACATTCTGTCTTTGATGACGCAACTGTCCCCCAGTGTAATGACACCTGTTTTGCTGAGTTGCTCGATCGTAATATTGTCATCGCATATGACTCGCACACTGCATTGTCCGCAACAAAAGTAAAGATATGAATTAATTAAATTCAAGTCAGTCCAGGAATCACGACATTCTTTTGTTTCAATTTGACATTGTTTAGAGGCTTGATGTTTCAGACATAGGTTGTTGTCTGACGTCATTTGATAGACGGGCCTTTTCAGTGGGCAAATGTACTCGTCGGCGTCGTAAGGAACGCATCTTTGTATGTCGCTTGTAGATACTGGAATATAAGAGTCCTTATGTGTATTGATAGCCAGGTACTTTGCTACAGGCACTATGTTGACCATGCTTGCGTTGGCTTGTTGTGGAATCGGTATGAGGTTGTAAAGCTCATAGTCTTCCCTGCTGACAAGAGGAATTCTTACTTCGAAAATCAGGAACTTTCTGGTAGCTCTTGCTTTCACTTTCAGTAGGTGATATATCTTCGCCAGGTCAGTCTGAATATTATTAATCGGTAAGGCTAAGTCCTTTGAGATTTGTCCGGTTATAACATTCAATTCGTTTTTCAACTGTGCCGGTGTTAGCAAGTGAAAATTGAACTTCTCATAGAAAATGTTGGCCACTGTATCAACTAGCGTCTCCTGGATTTCCTTAAGATTAGTCATGATGTTATTGGCTATGAACGTTGATAATGTGAATTCCGCTTTGTTGTCAGTATGTTGGATTTCTTCTTTCAATTTGCTCATGCCCATGTTGCAATTGGTAATGTGTTGGTTGATTATTTTGTGCTGCTTGTCTAGGGTATTTTCAATTCTTTTGATGACATTTAGCTCAGCCTCCACAACTGACGTTTGGTTTCTCCACAGATTGCTTAGATGTTTTTGATTGCTTCTGATTAAAGCAATATCTTTCTGATATTGTTCGGCGAAAGTTTCGTCCAAAACTCCAAACAAACTATGTGCGACGTAGCCAATGCCGTTGATAAGCCCGCGACGTCGGCGAACTTGACCTTGCTGACCAAGTAAAACGTTGTTGTAGTGTTCAAGTTCGTTGTACCCGTGAAGGAGCTGTAATCGGACTACGTTGCATTGTGGTATTTGATCCCTTGAACATATGTTGTCCAGATGATTGATAAACTTGTCCAGAAGGTTAATTCCTTCCAATAAGGAGCCATGTCACAATAGACGATGAGTTTCCATTCTTCACGTTCCAATTTCATGTTTGCGAGTTTATCAAAAAATATGTTTTTATTTTCTGCAACTTTGGAAATTTTGTATTCGCACGTTCCTGAGCAAATAAACATCAGTAGTACGAGTGTTGTAATTATAAAGTTGCTCAATTTTGACGAGGTTGGCTTGGAATATTTATTGTTTGTATATTGACCTTCTTCGTTTTCTTTTTCTGTGTCGTGGCTTTGATTATAATTGTCGTTGATCGGCAAAACGGACAATTTCGTTATTGGTCTCTTGAGTGTACCATTTTTCGTCCGTAGGGTCACTACTCTGACGTATCCGTCTTTCCCTGGATGAAGTTCAATAACTCTGCCCATAGGCCATTTTCCCGGTGGCAAATTAATGTCGTGAATGATGACAATGTCATTGATCTTCAAATTCTGATGAGGTTTGCGCCACTTACTGCGAGCTGATAGTTGGCACAGGTACTCAGCTCGCCATCTCTTCCACAGGTCATCAAATATTTTTTGTGTGAGCTGCCATCTTGTCCGCAAGTCTCTCTCTGTCTCGATGATAGTTAGTGTTGGACCACTTGCCAAAAAGTGAGATGGTGTGAGACAGTCTAAATCTTCGGGATCTTCGCTGAGTGCACATAATGGTCGGCTATTCAAACATGCTTCTATTTGAGCGAGCAACGTCGAATATTCTTCAAACGTCAACTTCTGATCTCCTATGACTCGTTTGAGATGGTGCTTCAAACTCTTGACGGCGGCTTCCCAGAGGCCTCCGGCACTAGGCCAGGAAGGTGCATTAAAATGCCAGTTGATCTCCATACTGGTAATAGCCTCGAAAAAACTGTCATCCAAAGTGTTTTTAATGTTGACGAACTCTTCGTTGAGAATTCTACTCGCACCAACAAAATTAGTGCCATTGTCACTATAGACATGGCCTGGGGTGCCTCTCCGAGCTGCCATTCGCCGCAAAGCCGCTAGGAACGATGACGAGGTCAGGTCCGATACTAGCTCGATGTGTACAGCCTTGGTCGCCATACAAACGAACACAGCGATGTACCCTTTTGTTGTCTTGATACCTCGGCCCTTGCTTGCCTTTACGTCGACAAACCCAGTATAATCAACCCCTGTATGGTAAAATGGTCGAGTTGGATTGCTGCGTGCTAGAGGTAGGTCGCCCATGAGTTGTTCTTGTTTGATTGGATCGTGTTTTCGGCACTTGACGCAGTTTCGAAGACGTTTCTTGATAGCTCGGTTTCCACCCATAATCCAATATTGCTGACGCAGCCATGCTTGAGTTACTCTCGCTCCCCCATGGAGTGTCATCTGATGTCCTTGTTCGATCAATAAGTCACTGAGATGAGTGTTGTTGGGAATGATGAAAGGATGCTTCATGTTCTGGCTCATCTTCGCGTTGTTCAGTCTACCACCGACTCTCAGTAGGCCTTCTTGATCCAAGAACGGGTTCAGCTTTAACAATTTGCTCTTCGCGTCTATTTGTTTCTGATCTCGGAGACTAATTACCTCTTCCTTAAATACCGATAGCTGTACTTGTTTAATTAAAAGATGTTTAGCGATTTTTATTTCGCTGACAGTCAAGTACTTCGGTTTGTGTTGATTGCGAGATATGGCGCGCAAAGTCCAAGCAAGAACGCGCGATGCTCGGTCGAAGTTGCTGAATTTGTTCAATAATTTTAAAATAATGTTTTCATTTATTTGAACTACATTACTTTTTATTGACTTTCTGATTTCTTCATACGTGACGTAAGTTGGTTGGTCTTGATTGTTGTTGACTTTGAATGTTGAAAGCCAGGTTGGTCCATGCCACCAAAGAGGATGATGATGCAGTTGATTCGCTGATAATCCTCGGCTTGCGCAATCAGCTGGATTTTCGGCCGATTTCACATATCGCCAGCTATTTGTTGGTATTGTCTCCGTTATTTGTGCTACTCTGTTAGCTACGAATGGTTTCCAGCGATTGGGGTCACCATTGAGCCAACCTAGTACTGCGGTCGAATCGGACCAACCGTATATTCGTAGGTTATGATTTGATAAACAGTTCTGGACAACTTTCATCAGTTTTGACAACAGGTGCGCAGCGCAAAGCTCCAATCTAGGCAGAGATACTGATTTGTTGACAGGCACGAGCTTTGATTTCCCTGCTACTATGATTACAGGGGATTGACAATCCGCCTCTTCCTGATTGATAATTCTGCCATAAATTACGCATGCATAGGCCTTTACTGATGAGTCACAAAACCCATGCAACTCTATGTTTGCATTTTTTGGCGTTTGGAGCCATCTTGGTACGTTGATATGTTCGATTTGTGATAACTCCTGTTTTATTTTGAGCCATTCTTCATTGATGTTTGTAGGTACTGCGTCATCCCATTGAAGATTCAACGACCAAACTTTTTGGAACAAAAGTTTCAGTTTGGTTGATACTGGTGACAGCCAGCCGAGTGGATCAAATATCTTTGAAATGTCAGATAGTAATGATCTTTTAGTGGATGGTGTCAATGATGATGTGTCTATCTTCAACTGGAACTTGAATTGATCGTCCTGGGGGTGCCAGCGCAGTCCCAAAGTTTTGGTTGATTCTTGATGTCTGAATTCGAATGTTTGTTCCTTGTCTGTTGTTGTTTCTTGTATGTTAATGTTATTTGATGACCATTTTCGCAAGTTAAATCCACCAGATTTCAGTAAATTAATTAGGTCAGCCTTGAGTTGTTTGGCTTCCTCTATACTGTGGTGTCCTGCTAGAAGATCATCCATGTAGAAGCACTGTTCAAGTACCGCTGATGCTGTAGGGTATCTTGACCGCTCGTCTTCTGCTAATCGTTTCAACGTCATCATGGCTAGGAATGGAGCTGCTTTGGTGCCATAGGTGACTGTAGTCAACTCATATTCTCTAAGCAATTGGGTGGGTGAGTCACGCCAGACGATTTTCTGATACTGAAGGTCCTTTTCATTACACAAGATCTGTCGGAACATTTTCTCAATGTCGGCTGTGATTGCATATTCATACTGTCTCCATCTCAAAATCAATGTAAACAAATCCTGTTGTAGATTAGGACCGCTGTACATTAAATCATTAAGACTGTAGCCCGTCGAAGTTTTTGCTGATGCGTTAAATACAACTCGCAACGATGTTGTTGCCGAGTCCGGGCGTAAAACGCAAAGGTGAGGTAAAATGCAATCCGGCAGAATTTTCTGTGCGCACTTGCGCATGTGACCCAGTTTGATATATTCGTTGATGAATGTTTTGTAATCTTCGGAAATATTTTTATTTCTTGAAAATTTTCTTTCCAATTGATAAAACTGTGCTACGGCTCTTTGTTTTGATTCTCCCAATTTTTCTTTAATGTCTGGCTTCAGTGGCAGTCTCACCACATATCTACCATCATCTCGTCGTACAGTTTCCGAATTATATTGTTGAAGGCATTGATAGTCTTCAGAGGACATATTGGTATCGGGATCGGTGACATCTTCAATATTCCAAAACCTTTGTATGTCTTCTATATTGTTCATGATAACGTTGCATTGATAGGATTTGACATTGCCGCTTAAAATCCAGCCAAGCTGAGTCTGTTGTGCTATTGGTAGAGATGAGTTTTCCTTGATTATGCCAGGCATGATGATTTCTGAGTAGACTTCTGCTCCCAGCAATAAATCAATTGGACGACAAACGTTGAAATTTGGATCTGCTAGTTGAATGTTTTGAAGATATTCCCACGATGGTTTTGAGAAACTGTGGTTTGGCAAGTTGTTAATTAATTTCTTCATAACAACAACTTCTGTTTGGAATTTGTAATTGGAGTGTAATGAGGACGCTACAAGACTGAGAACTCCCTTACAATTGGTTTGATTGGCACTGACTCCAACTATGACACCTTTGCATGCTCGGCGAGGCAGTTTCAGGATTTGAGCTGCGTTCTCAGTGATGAGAGAGGCTTGAGAGCCTTGATCTATGAGAGCCCTCATTGTGTGATATTCTCCATTAGTCCCTTGTATACGGACAAGTGCTGTTGCTAGCAGAATTTCAACAACAGATTCCTTGGAAACATGTGTCACATGATTTTGTGTTTTGTTTTCACATGACGTAGACGGCGACATATCCATGCTGCTGGACACTGCGTTTGTCTGTAGGGCATCGTGTAGTACGGTGTTATGAGTTCCGTTACAGACTCTGCATCTTGATTCAGAATGGCATGATTTATTTTTGTGATCAACCAGGCAATTTTTACACAAGTTGAACTTTTGTACTGTGTTTTTCTTTTCTGCTGACCCCGATTCTAAAAATGGCTTGCAGTAGAAAAGTCCGTGGCTGTCGTCTTTGCATAGTGGGCAATATTGTGTCTTCGTTGCACAACTTTTTACAGCTGAACTACGTAAAAACGGTTTATTAGAATCGTTTTTATTGTTGAAATTATTCGATTTTGATTGATTCTTTTTGTTGAATTGATGTTCAGAATCTTTGCTTCTACTCGGAGATGACGACGATGATGATTTTGATGAATAATGCTTTCGCCGTGTTGACTCGAGAGCAGTATACTTGTTCTCTAAAAATTTAAGAAAGTCCGCTAGAACCGGCAAGGCTCTTGGGTTTTCTAGTGATTGTGTGTATTCACTAAGCGTCTGAGTATCCAGCTTCAGTGTAAATAAATGCACAACCGTTGGACCCATGGCAGCGACATCTATACCAAGATTTTTCAAGGCGTTCATGCATTCGTTGATGGTGTCGAACATGTTCTTGATCTGTGTGTCTACCTGGTTTTGCATTGTAGGTATTGACAGCAGTATGTTCATGTGAGATGTGAAAATTAGTCTGTCATTGTTATACCTATGATTCAATATGTCCCAGCAAATTTGGTAATTTTCAGAACTTATATTGAGGTGTTGGATGATCCTTTCTGCTTCGCCTTTCAATTTACTTTTTAATAACTGCATCTTCTGGGCGCTTGGAATGGATTTGTTGTTATGGACTGCCTCTTGAAATAAGTCCTTGAATGATATCCATTTATGATAATTTCCTGAGAAGGTAGGAATATCTATTTTCGGTGTAAAACTTTCCCGATATGAAACGGAATACATCTTGCTATTGACTAATTTTTTGACGTCAACGTACAGTCGTTCGTAGTTGCTATATTCCTGTTCGTATTCCTCATCTTCCGAGTACATCTCACTATCAATTTCCCAGTGCAGGGAATCGATGGTTGACCATTTTGCTTGAATGGTTCTGAGCACATCTTCGAATTCCCATTTTTCGGAGAGGCTCTCTATATCTACGCTTCTGATTGCCCGTGATAAAGCCTTGAAGTTACTCTTCTGCTTGCGGAGCATTTCTTCTAATTTACTGGCATTACCTCGAGAGACAATCTTCTTGAACAGTGATGTGGATGGGGTTCCAATTGGTTTGATTTTTGATTGGTCTGGATCAACTGACAACAAGTCTGTTTGCTGTCGCTCATCCGCAGCTTCTTGATTGCGAGTATCAGATACACGAAATGATGAAGCACTTGGTGACTTATCTCCCTTTTCCAAACTGGTAGGCGGTTTGTAATTTTGCATGATGTCTTGAGCTTCATTGTAGAAAATTCTTGTTTTATCATACATGTTGTCTGAAAAGTAGGTATAACCACGATTTTCAAACTCACACAATTTAGCATGATTTTCTTGAAACTCCCGCCAGTATGAATCCAAGATTTGCAAACGTTTTTTGATGTTAGCAGGAGTTTTGCGATCCGCAGAATCCTTCTTGAAATTCCGCAGTTGCTGCTCCATAGCTTGAATGATCTGCTCTTGATTGGCCAAAATGTTTTCCATGTTGGCGCTCATGATTGTTGATATATGATGGATTTGATTACGCTTTCAGCAGTTTGTGTGTGTTGCTATTTCTTCGCAATTCGCTTACACGAGAAGAAGGTTGTTGCACACAGTTTGCTAAGTTTGAGTAAGCAGTCGTTGAGGTGCAGCCGACGGATGTTACTCTGTCCACGGGTCGTAGTCGCAGGAGCTGTACTTCGTGCTGACAGTTTAATCACACTGTTATGAACGCGAAATAGTCCCGCACATACGGATGCTCGAAGGACCAAAAAGATGTAGGGTCTTTACACCTTTTAATGATAATATTTCGATTAATACGCAAGTGTACGTAATAATAGAATTTAATTGAATGATGATGAGTGCACGCGATTTGAATGATAATTGTGTACTAAAGTTCAGACCGCGCGTAGCTAGTAAAGTGCTGACACAATGATGTCAAATTTGTGCGTGCTGTGCACTGTACAATTTATATTTTCAAAAGGATTATAAATCTGTTACTTAATAATTGTTGTATATTAATTTATTCTTTGATAATTAATTTATTCAGAACAAAGGGAAAATATAATTATCATGAAGAAAATGATTAAAATTAAATCTAGACTTGGTAGGTACTCGAGAAAATGAAGGTTTATTTTTAACCTGAAATTATTGTTACTTCATGTGCAAAATATCGTATACGGCTTCTGATTCTAATGAAAATAACAGACAATGAAATACGAAGAAATTAGACATTACTCATATGAAAAGACGTCTCGGTACAATCTGTAATTGATCAAAGAAGGCAATTACACGACAAAGCTGTGCGACTCGGCGGCACGACAATGTACAATGGATCGCAGGTGTGCCGCTCAATTGTCATGTATTCAGGATCCTTCAGAATATTATACTAAATACGTCCTTTCAGAGGAAGTGTGTCAAAGGAATCAAAGGCAGGGATGTTTGTATGAGGGCGCAATGATAACGATCAAAAGGAAATAAAAATACGATTCTGATGTTGATGGTTCTATTTCCAATTATGGAAGATTTGTTATCAACTAAGAAAATATTTCCTTGTTTGCAAAGTGAACGTTATTTTTAAAGAAATGTTCATTTTATACGTGATATTCCGGTTTTTATTATTAGAAAAACATTATTTATAGTCTCCTTCATAAACATTTTGACAAAATACTACAATCCATTAAATCATTCCACAACCCTCATATCCACGTATTCTCCTGAACAAGCTCAACTACGAGTTCTAGAAGACATCATGTGCCGACTATTCTACGCACACTACCGGCTCCCTTCCGCCCGTGTCATACAAACACGTAACATATTGAATAGACTCGTAAGGGTCCCATAGGATCAGGGGTCTGGGACGTACCTCACAAATGTTTATAGCATCAGCATTTATATTAGTTATCTTGTTTATTTCGTCAAATGCTCGGAGGATTTTGAACACTCAAATAATAGTAGATTATGCACCGAGGGGCTAAAGTTGTGTCTTATGTCACGGGCGTCATATTGAATCTCGAGCGCAATGAAGGATTCGGGATTTAACTCCCGAGTGTAGCGAGGGAGTTAATACAAGAATCCTGAATGCAGCGAGGGATTCAAGCTAGCCCAAGGCAAAGACACCTTTAGCCCAGAGGAGGATACTTTACTTTTTACACCTACTGTGAGAAAATAATAGCCATAGTACGAAAAACAAAGTATCTTCTATGGTTTTGTCGTGTTTGTCCTAATGATATCACTCTCATGGATGTGGCGTTTGTGTAAACTAAGTTTTATACAGGGCTGGTAGAATGGTTTTGGATGATTGGCTGTATGCATTTTGAATTTAGAACGTCATTGGAGACGCTCGTGAAAATAGAGTATTTTTGATAAAATGTGATAAATCGACTATATTATAGATAGGTTTTATTATTTATTTACAAAATCCACAGCAATCTTAGTGCAGTTTATCTTTACATATAATAAAATCGTAGAGCTGTCATTCCTGTACATTGAATATTTTTTTCTTTTTGTATTTTTTTCGAGATAAGGGATCGATTCTGATGCCAAATCAACTTTTTTTTTCTTTCGAAATTTTTTATGTTTTTTTGATTTGATCTATCTCTTAAACTACTGTAAAGTTGTCGATCAAATTTTCCTCAAATATTCCTAATAATATGCTTCTGTTGAAAGGCTATGTATCATTACGCTATTTTTCCTCGGCCACTAATGACTAGGAGATAAGCAATTTTAAATTTTGTTGTTTTTATCTGTTTGTTTTTAGTTGGAAGCTAAACCACTGGATATTATTTAGTCAATTTTTCCCCAAATATTCCTTAAACTGCTCTTCTATTAATAGGATATGTATAATTACGCTATTCCCTTTGGGGGATTAGCAATTTTATAATATGTTGATTTTCAGTCATTGTTGACATTTGTATAAGAACCGCTATTTGAAAACACTGTCAGCGTACTAGCCAGTCTGGTTGGTATCCTGCTTGACTTTCGTGCAAGGGGTCCCTGGATCAAATCTCGCTGTTTCTTTTTTTCACTTTTCGAGTTTTCTTATATTTGTCCTGAGAGTTCCAAATAATTAAAAAAAATGTGTATACTTTTATTTCAATATTATTCGCGATTTTAAATTATTAGATACTATTTTTTTTTCAATAGTTTTCTAGGATATAAATATACACTGATTTAAATTGTAGGTAGTAAGTTGGATATTTTTTTAAATTGTAATTGTTTCGAAGTGTGGAATTTTATAGATTAGAAAAAAATGTGTTTATTTATGTTTTGAATTGGTGTTCAAACCAGTGCATAGATTCTGTTTTAAACGACGACAAGTTGTACTCATCGAGTCAGATAATTAGTTATTTTTTAGGTATCACGCGGAATGCAAGGGAGAAGAGCAATGCTATCGTACGTTCAATTTGCAGCGATACTGTAAATCAACCCAAAAATGATAGTCTAATGTTTAAAATAAACACGGTTCTTTGAAATTAATGTCGCTCAAATAAGGACGTTTCCTATGCAAACTATGTACCTAGATATAACATTATTGATCTAAACTAATAATAAAAATGCAAGTAGGTATATTTGTTTTTTACCTTTTCACGCATTACTACCTACTGAATCGATCGTCCCAAAATTTAGCATATACGTTGTCAGGAGTATAGACACGGATATAAGGTATCTTACATCCCGAATAACAGAAGAGAGCTGTTGCCGAGAAAACAATTACGTTCATATTCCAGATGGCGCCACACGATCCGTATTGTTTCTTAAATTCTAAAATAACGCAAGCGAAGCCGCGGGCAAACACTAGTTTAAAATAAATTAACTAATGTAACAGCCAATTACTATTACCTACGGTATTACGGCGCGGTACGGTATTAATGTTCTTTCATTCCTTTTAAAAAATGGTTCGTAGGTAGTTATCTAATTATTCTTACAATATTATGTCTTCGAAAACATGGCAACGATAATATGAAGAAGCAATCGTTATGATTTTTTAGGAAATCGAGAATATCATCCACGCGTAGTAAGGGTTTCGAGAATAGCTTTCCTCTTTCTGGCACACTAAATCAGACTTGGCTGTATGGGTTCAGCTCCCTTTGCCTGCCCCAAAGAGGGACGAAAAGAACCAAAAAAAAAATCTAGGCTGCATGGGCTAGATAGATCCCTTTGTCTTCCCAAAAGGGAAAAGAAAATTTAAAAAAAAAATCTTTCTGGCACCAAAGGGTGTTTGTTGTTTATAAACATATTCCAAATTCAAATCACATTATTGACCAGCGGGTAATAATGAAATCCAGTACAACATTATTGACCGGCTGTGCCCTCGGCCACTAATGACTCACTTTAGGTTAAGGTTGCTTGACATATAATTAGACATTTTCGAGCAGGTGGTGTGAAAAAAAAGAATGTACATTAAATTACGGTACTTGTAGTTCCGGAGAAGCCATATTTGGCGAACACAAAGATAATTTTCTCGTATTGTGTTTGAGTTGAAATACTTTAGCATCAGTTCCAGCTCAGAATAATTTTGGACCCGAAAGATAGCACCGTTGTTAGTATTAAATAACAGGGTTGCGTATGATTAGAATTTCATACGAGTAGATTGTATCTAAAGACATATTGTATTATAATGATATAAACCATATATATTTATTTTTATAGTTTGATTTTATTCTTGTCTTTCTTTTCAGTGGCGAACTCCTATGGCTACGTCCAGAACGTGAACAATAATTTGTCGATGAAGGCGTAGAACACAATTCATGGATGAAGTACAAAATGGAACACAAACGCTCAAATATTTAAGTACTCGAGAGTAATCAATAAATAAATAGGAATGTAATAATTGCATTTTTAATAAATAAGCAAAGTAAGATATTAAGGTACGAAAATAGGTTTACTCATTGATATTTAATGGATCTAAAATAATTGTATAGACTTAATAATTAATAATAAAATCATAGTTTTTGTCGCTAAGGATAAACTTACAAGTACAACGTGGTTGGTGTTATTAAATAAGAACTCGGTTTTTTTAAATATAAAATTGTTTTATTACTTACTCCATTTACTTACTCCTTTTATAATAACTTATAACTAAAGGGATAATTTAAGTGGTAATATTTATTACCGTTTTTTGACACTATAAATATAAGTTTATTTTTTATATGTAACATTGATCTTTAAGTAGGTTGGTATACAGGTGGAATACATCTCAATGTCTCATGAGTAGCGATTTTACAAACTAAACTTAGGTAGGTATATGAAAATATAATTTATATCAAAATATAAATGTACTTTATTTTTTATAAATTAATGTTTACATTGATTACTGCTACATTTTCTTTTATAAAATATGAGGAATCATAATTTGCCTACTTTTTCTAAAAGTATGTCTATGGCAACTTTTTTATGCGTAGTAACAGCTTGACAATATATTATAATATAGTTTTTGATTCCGTTATTGTCCATTTTTAGGTAAAATTTTAGAAAATATAAAGATAAGCTCATAATATTTTGCCTTGAAGTTTTAAAACAACAATAATTATATCATATGTTTTAGGAAATCACAGCCTGTTTCAATTTACGAAATGTGCGAATAAAGAAATATCTTTGTGAATATCCAAATAATTTACTTTTAACTTACCAAATGAAAAGGGTACATATTTTGAATATCGAAGATTAAAATATCTACGCTGAAAATGTCGATGTTCAGAATATCGAAAATTAAAATATCGATTGTAACAAAATATCGAAAAATGTTACATCTACGCTTAAAACGTCGAAGATTAAAATGTCGACTGATTTAAATGTCGAATGATTCAAAATATCGAAAGACGTTATGTCGAAATTCAAAATATCAACGTTTAATACATCGCAGTTCATAATATCTAATTTCATAATATCTACGTTAAAAATACCTACTAGTTGAAATATCGGAAAAAAAACCACCCACCAGGGTAAGTCGACGGAGCCGGCTCCTATTTCTGTTTGCAAGGCTTAAAGTAACCTAACACGAAGAGGATGGCGGGGTCTTTCAGACCCCGCCACCCTCTTCGAACCTAACCTGTCCGAATCGGGGTGCCCCAAGTCGCTCTTGCGTCCTTAGTCAAATTACTGATTAGTACCCAACAAGGTAGCTGGACGGACTTCGGATGCAAGAGCGAGCGAAGCCAGCTCGGAACTTGGGGCACCCCGACTCGGACAGGTTAGGTTATGAAAATATAATTTATATCGAAGAGGATGGCGGGGTCTTTCAGACCCCGCCATCCTCTTCGTGTTAGGTTGCTTTAAACCTTGCAAACAGAAATAGGAGCCCCGCGAAGCGGGGCTCCGTCGACTTACCTTGTTAGGTTCGATATTTCGGACATTCAATAATCTGTACTTCGGTATTTAGATCTTTCGATGTAACTTTTGTAGATATTTAGATTTTAGATATATTGGACGTAGATCATTTAATCATTCGATATTTCAAACTTTCGATATTTTAAGTTTCGATTTTATGGTCATTCGATATTTTCATTTTCGATATTTTGAACATCGATATTTTAAGCATAGATATTTTAATCTTCGATATTCAAATATGTACCCAATGAAAATCATTTGGGAAATGCTATTTGCCAAATTTAGAGTAGCATAGCTTTAAAAATATAAACAAATATAGAGTACTTTCCATAGAAAATAAATGAACTAAATATTGGTCCAACGTACCACAAAATGCATAAGAATATCAAATAACTTTCATATTTTTAGGTATCCTATTTTAAATATTAAATTGAGATTCTTGACTAATTTATTTCTATACCATACCTAGAACATACACAAAAATGCCAATGGCGAAGGCCTTAAAACTATGGTTTGTACGTATTATAATTATCTAAATATAGAGCGTGTACCAAATTTGTCTCATCAAATTGGAGGATGCGGCACAAACTGAAACATTTATTTCATGGAACTAATTTTGATATAATAACCAATCATATCAGATGTCCCAAAAGCTACACACCTGCTTGACCTAAAGACCAGTAACTTTTGATACACGCTGTATATATCATTATCACGATATGCATATTAATTATCACATTGTATAAAATCGTCTACGTCACTCAATGCGCCCGCGCAGAATTCACTTCTTCTTGTAGCCAAATGAGTTGATCGCTGAAACAAAATGCACAACATTAGGTACGTGACAATCTATCATGGCGAGTGAGTTCCACGCCTCGGGAAGAATGCAAAGTCATTGTTCCCGGGAGTCATTTGTAGATCCTTGACATTCCTTACAGACAATTAGGCTAACCTAGGGGTATCGTATTATGGGTAATTACCCATTTATTGGGTTGTGGAGTTCCGATTTCCGCTCCATCTGAAATACTGATATTCAATTGAACCCGGTTCGACTAGGAAGTGAACTCAAAATAGTTCGGAAAAGGCTAGGTGATGATGATGAGGTACGTAAGCTGAGCCCCTTCGTACACTAGTCGACGCAAGTTTCCGATACCTTACGACTGATATCCATTGACGCGTGCTCGTGGAGGAACCTCTATGGATTTGTATTACGATAGTCGCCTGGATACCAAAGTCGTAAGGTATCGGAGACTTGCGTCGTCTTATGTACGAAAGGACTAAGAGTAGTGATATTGACATTATATTTATTAAAGAATATTTATATTATCGTCACGTTCAAGCATTTATGTATTGATGTATGACATGATTGACACGTCAGTACATCTATGGACTGCAATTTCAGCCTACAAATTACTTACTCAGAGAATCGTATTTACAATTCTAATTTTATTATTTGTTTGCACTTACCACTGAATTCCTTATCGCACATGAGGAGTAGCTCCAGCCACTGTCCACCAGTGACACTTGGAATGTTGAGGGTGCCGCCATATTGGTCCGGTAGGCACTTAGGACTGATGTACTCATGCAGCATCTTCTTATCGCTTCCCATAAACACGATGCGGGAACGAAGCTTCTCCTTCAGGAAAGGCTTGAAGAGCTTGAACACCATCTCGAAGATGAATGGCTGGTTGATGATGTACAGTCCTTTGATGCGGAGGGGGATGGCTTCCTGAAATTGACAAAAGTGGAGATTAGATGCCTGGTAAAACTTTTGGGTTATCTTTGTGCAGTTACAGAGCTCACCAATCATATAAATTCTGAGTGCCTTGTTGGTCTACCGGTCGTAAGTATGACATCTGAGTAGGTTCGTCAGTGTTCTTAGGTGTTTCCATCAGGGATTTCGCGGTAACAACCAAGACACTGTGTCCGGATTTCGGCAATAGACTGGCCCCTTAATGAGAATCAATCTATCCCATATCTTGGACACAGGCAGACATACTAACCTGTAGCCAATCCACAATCCTGTTGGCGAAGCTAGGCGTGAACTGCAAGACATGCTGCATGGAGAGGCCGTCCATGTCGAAGATGACCACAGCTCCACAGATCTGCGTCTCCGGCTCCAACATGGCCGCCTCCAGGAACAGCACGCAGCCCTTGAACACCTCGTCCAGGGAACACTTGCTTGGCTTCCATTTTTCTATAGAAAATAAGGTTCAAGTTAGTCAGATAAATGGCAAGGGATAGACGGTAACGCTCGGCTGTCTCTCAATACATTTTCAACTTTAAATCCTAACGCATAAAGTTGTATATTTTAAATTAGCTATATCCCTGGAGTCTTCAAGTCAAGAGAAAATAGGTTACTTTTAGGCAAGCGTGGTTCACCGTGAAAGTCGACCACATCTTTACTAATAACCGTTGGGCGATATAGTGGTCAAACGCGAACCTATCGTTGAATAAATAAGAGTAAGTACCTATTCAGTTGAAATTCTATTGCCGTTTGTCTATATGGCCAGCACTTAATAAGGTATTAAGGCCTATTCAGACCTGAGCGATATTCGCTGCCGCTGTGGGTAGAGGTTCATACCGCGCGGGTTTCGCTCAGGTATTTAAGGCCTATTCAGACCTAAGCGGTATTCGCTACCGTCTGCGGCAGAGAAAACCCAGTGGGTATGCGGTAATATTACTGTTCACACCAAAACGGATTTCGCTATCCTTGTGGGAAGAATAATGCGCGGTATGTAGTACCTCCTCTACCCACAGCGGCAGCGAATATCGCTCAGGTCGCTCTAGTCGCGGTACTTGATACTAAATACCTGAGCGAAACCCGCGCGGTATGTAACTCTACCCACAGCGGCAGCGAATATCGCTTAGATCTGAATAGGCCTTTAGTATCAAGTACCGTGGCTAGAGCGACCTGAGCGATATTCGCTGCCGCTGTGGGTAGAGGTACATACATACCGCGCGTTATTCTACCCACAAGAATAGCGAAATCCGTTTTGGTGTGAACAGTAATATTACCGCATACCCACTGGGTTTTCTCTGCCGCAGACGGTAGCGAATACCGCTTAGGTCTGAATAGGCCTTTAGGAGAAGCGATGACCTTGTGAAAATGAAAGTCACAAGTTTTATAGAAACACAAAGGGCCTTTTGAAATATTGACACGAACTTGGTAAATATTTTAAGATAATAAACCAATAAACTCAACGACCGTATCAGAGTTCTTCAATATACTTCGTCGAGGTACAATGCAGTGGGAAATTTTGGCAAACAGAGCTATACAGTACGGTGGAAAATTTTGGCTATCAGCTATTCCGGGTCTTAAAAAATACATGCTCATAACAAGTGACCTAACGGAATTTTTCATTGGGGTTTTCCGTTGATACAAAACATCCGGATATATGTTAGTAATTACCTAGCGTATTCTAAGTTTTTGTTCGGTCTGATCAATGATCATCTGATTTCTGAATTATGAATATTACAGAGAATGATGACTATAATAATAATTTGTGACGTAGATGCATGCTGGCATGGCTTATGCTAACATAAATATCAGTGTGTAACGTATTATTTGTACCTACATACGTCATTATTTCGCGCACGCTTGCGTGACTATTTGAGTACCCAGAAATTTTAATGCGATTTATCTTACTTAATTATCTACACGTATAAAAAATTAGTAGATTTTGTATTCATGATAATGTTGAAAAATTGAAGCTGAAAATCGTGATCACTGTGGATGGTACTATTCACGTTCGAAGTTTGTGACCTAATTTTCAAGCAAATGGAAATCTATGTTTCAATCAATTTTAATGAATACCATAGTCTGTCCAGTTATAAGCTAAATACGTTATTACTCTTAAAAATATCCTTAGGATTACTGCAGTAATAACTGACTACTTACGTCCTAAGTCAGTAAGTAACATATTGGTCGCGTATGGTTTCAATGCCGAAGCATGTGCGGGGCTACTATTTTCCATTCTATTTTATTCCATTCTATTCTATTCCATTCTATTGAGGGATACCTTTTTTACGTTCAGCTGGGACACGGTGGTCTCTGTTTGTCTACGGGCATAATATATGTTTCCTAGTTCCAGCACATACTGACGGTGATGAAGAAGGGTGCACCTGCGAACCCTCATCACAAAAAGACCCACCTGCTTACTTGTGGGTACTTTGTGCAATGCCACCTACACTTTAAGGGCAGAGTTTTGCCCGAAGCTTATTTAAATAAAAGGAATCATCGACATGACGAAGAAGAAAAACTTACTTCCTAGCTCCAGCACTAACACTCGGCGCCCATACTGGTCGCGTGTGGGCAGCACTGTCAGCACGTTCTGATTGAACACGTTGGTCTCTTTGCTGGGAATGAGACCATCGTAGTGCTTCGAGTGTTTGAGTTTGAACCCGTAGTAACGTTTAATCTGAAAGAATTGAAAATACAGTTTATATGATATAATTATTCTGTCCTGTGATTAAAGATCATCATCATCTGCCTAGCCTTTTCTCAACTATATTGGGGTCGGCTTCCAGTCAAACCAGATTCAGCTGGATATCAGTATTTTAGATGGAGCGACTGCCTGTCGGACCTCTACAACCCAGTAACTGGGTAATACGATACCCCATGGTAAGACTGGTCCTGTGATTTAAGATACAACATACAAAAATAACTTTGAAAAGTTAAAAAAAAATGATTGTGAAGGGCAGACAGATGGACATGCGAGTGAACAAGGGTTTCGTTTTGTTTCATTCGGTCTTACAGAACCCCAACTAGTTTGATCTGGTGCTCGTTAGTCTATTTACCTTCCTCAAGAATTGGGTTATCGAATACAAAAAAGATTATTTTAAATCACTGGCAGTTAGATATTTTTTCGTTCAAACAAAAAAACTCTTCAGCTTTATCAATAAAATAATAATAAAATAATAATAGTATACCGTATACCCGCAATGCCGTAAAATGTTTTACATTATCGTTCTAGTTTGTGTAAGATGTAGGAAAAAAATTAAAAAAAAATGTACATTATTCATTTTAATATACTTACCTACTTAGGCCGTACCGTACACTATTTTAATGAGTTTCAAATAAACAAGGATGACTATTCATTTTTGAGTACGTTCAAAATTAAATCAAATTAATTACAAGGTTGTGGTTTTTCAACATCTTGCGGCTTCTAAATATAACTTTTGTATGAAATGAATCATACTAGAATGCATAAATAAGTGGACCAGAAGTGTTACTTCACGAACTTTGTATACTTAAGAAGCTTCAAGTTTATTATTCATCTATCGGTATGGATCGAAGTTCACTAGATCAGCACCTGGGTTTGTTTAGATTACCAAGTTATTCATCATGCTGTCCTGACTGCCTATTCCCGTTTGTCACCAATTGGGTTTTTTCTGGATGGTCACCAGTGATGACAAAGCCATCGATGCCAAATGGGAATGTATAATATATAATATTTATTCCACAACTATCACACACCGCCACCTAGTCCGAAGCTGAGCAGAGCTTGTGTTATGGGTACTAGACAACTGATAAACATACTTATATATTTCTAAACACATAAATATTATAGATAAATTACACCCAGACACAGAACAAATGATCGTGCTCATCACACAAACATTTGTCCTGGGTGGGAATTGAACCCACGACCCCCGGCATAGCAGTCGGAATAGACAGTCCAGCTTCGTTTCAAGTAGAGGATTGAACGTTCCGGTTTTTTTTATGTAAGAAAGTTTATCTGTATGCCATTTCAAGTTATTCTTAGAGGAGGAATACAAGAATTGTATGACAATATAAAAAGAAACACCTAAATAAAAAGTGTTACCTACCCGCAATTGTTAATTATTAGTGTGTGTTTATACAAACAGTAGGGGGAGAACAGTGTATAAGAAGGGGACGCGGGGTATGATGGGAAATAACATACTTAATATATGCGCCAAAAGGACGCCATTTGCAAATGACGTCCTGATGGCGCGGGCGCTTGCGCTACGTTAGTGTTGAGTTAAGTATGTAAGTCCCCCTGGGTCGAAGGCGCGTTGTGTCCCACGCGCGCCTCAAAGAGCGTCAGCATAATGACGGGGCCCCCCTCTCAGAGGGCCAAAGTCTGCCGGGGTCGCGGGATTATTTCCTTACCGTGACCCCGGAACAGAAAGGGCTATTGAAGGACACCGTGGATTTTAGTCAGTAGAAGTCTGACAGTCCCTCCCGCCCTGCCCGGGGTGGGAGGACTCATTTGATGATTTTACCACGCTAAAAAAAAAAAGTGTGTAGGTATGTCCCCATCATAACTCGCGTCCTCGTCTTAGACACTGTTCCCATACTCGTACAACCATTTATGAAACTTACCAAATCGTGGGCGCTTT
The DNA here is from genome assembly GCA_036375495.1 of Agrotis segetum. Classification (NCBI taxonomy): domain Eukaryota; kingdom Metazoa; phylum Arthropoda; class Insecta; order Lepidoptera; family Noctuidae; genus Agrotis; species Agrotis segetum. Next base: position 1,834,037 of record JAQSVV010000263.1, on the reverse strand, counting down.
CAGGGTAGAACTTGCAGGGTCTCAGGAACCTTATCAGCCACGCTTCACTATCAGTTGGCACGTGCAGATCTTTGTCCTCTGTAACACAAAACAAAAAATAGCAAATGTATCATTGTTTTAAATGTAACTTAGAACTAAGTTCATAACCTTAGTCATTGTTGCATTTATAAACAACTGACATGATGTTTGAGGACAGTACAATGTAAACTTAGAAAAATCACAACGTGACCCATGACAGTCATTAACATTTTAACAATATTATTTAAGTACCTATATTGAACACATTTTCGTAAGATTAACAATGTATCGCCATCACACAACAAAACAACGTAGCGCAAAATTACTCGTGGGGTAACTAAAAAAAAAAATGGTTTTGCATACAAAATGAGAAATTGATCAGGCCCATCAGTATGAAAAATCAGTTTTTTTTGCGAATTTCCAAAAGTCTTAGAACAAACATTGTTCTGTAACATGGGCTGAGTTACCCCACGAGACGTTTTGCGCTATTAACGTTACACGTTGTTTGTGTATATGCAGAAAAACTATTGTTAGACACATTACACCTCCGGGCACGCCACAATAACGACTTTAAGATCCCTCTTTGAGGAGTGGTTGGATAGACGTCACGGCGTCCTGACCTACCGCATGACGCAGGTCCTCACCGGACACGGTAGTTTCGGGAGGTACCTGTGTCGGGTAAGAAGAGAAGAAACCCACGTGTCACCACCACCAGAATCGCCCGGAGGACACGGTGGAGCATACGGTGCAGGAATGCCCCGCTTGGGTAGAGCACCGCCGTGTCCTCACGACGACGGTGCTCAGCCCTATACGTTCCTGGGACGTTCCTGCGCCTTCACTTTGCAAATGTTGTATAGTCACGAACAATGAAAAGGCAAAAGGTATCTAAAATTACCACCTCAGCTGAGCTCACCCCTAATAGATAACAATATGAATTACTCCCTCTCATAGAAAGGAGGCTTGTGTCCCAGCAGTGGGAACATTATAGGCTAATGATGATGATGAATTACAAATATTGCTATAAAATTTGTAAAATGGTGGCGAATACAGTTAACATTATGAACTGTCAACTGTCTATCTATGATATTTTAAATTCACATTATTATCCTTATATTAATTATTTAGTTTGAGCCTATGTGATTGAGTGGCCTTTCTAACCCCCCGTTTCGTAATAAAATGGCTCCCTGAATATAGTTTTTTTAGAAAAAAATGCCTTTGATTTTATCTTTGTCTACAGATACAGATACATTTCATTAATCATTGGTTATGACTGTACATTAATGTAAGGCATGTTACTATGTATGTACACAATTACACATGAAGTCCAAAACATCAAAGGTCAAACGCTAAACTATTATTAAAAAAAAGTCCTTGACATCGCTATTTACATTGTTTTTCTTCGATTACTCAAGTCAATATTAAGCTATGGAAACAATTGAACAAAAACAAACAAACGTGGGTACTTGAACTTACATATATTTTTTTGTGATTATTTACAAGACTTTATTCAGGTTTTTCTGTAAACTCATGCATTATTTGCCGAAGTTAAATTGCAAGGAAAAAAAGTATGAGTTCTTTTACAATAGTATAGTTTCATGATTTTGTGTAATAGATCAGTGGATTTTGGTTTAACAAATTCGAAAACTTATTTATAACAGTGCCATCATTGCATACGCATAGTTTACCTACCTATGTAATACTGCATTGCTTCCTCAAACAAAGTAAACAGTCTTACGAGCGTTAAAATTACATAGTATTTGTTGTAGACAATAAAACGTAATACTAACATGAGATCAATTACGATCAGCTAAGATTGCAGCCTTCGAACAGAGATTAGAAACGCAAGTATTGATGTAGGTTGCATCGTATCTACTCATACAAGTGATTTGTAAACTTGACCTTTGTTTTCCAATTAACGAAATCCATTCTTAATTATTGACATGGAAGATCGATCTGTGCGGCTGTCGTTATTAAGAACAGAGCTTCTCGTCGACCAAAATGTAATAAATGTTACGAAAAAAAATTTTGGTTAGGTATATCTTAAACTGCCATATTAAATCAAACATATCTCAAAACGGACTCATATTACAGACTTGGTGCCATAGAATTTTTTGTTCAGCTTAAAAATATCTATCCAATGACGTATTAAGCAGGCCGCACACCAGGCATACATCTGTAACTCGATAATTGTAGCGCCACACTTGAAGTGCGACACATTTAACGCCCCCATATATTTGAACGTGAGCACGCACACCGAGGAAACATTTGTAGCGGGTGCAATTTGTAGCGAGACGTTGTCCTCGCCACACAAATTGAAGATCGAACACGTTCGTTTTTTGTGGCGCGTTGGTTAGCAAAAATGAAAGAAAACATTGAATTTTACGTCGAGTTTATTGCAGAGGTTGAAAAAAACCCTGTATTATACAATCATACGCTCGATGACTACAGTAACAGACGGATTATAGAAATGTGACTGTCATGGAGTCCTGTTACGCAAATTAATCAATTAATACAATGGAACGGAGGAACTCAATAACGTCCTTTCCACTTCTCATCAATCGCCCCAAAATGTAAATCGTCGGTCATCAGAACGCATGAGGTCAACTGATTAAGGAACAGGGGTGCCGGGGTACAACTGTGCTGTCCGATGTGCGCATATACAATGACATTTGTAGTAAAGGGCTGAATTGTAGCGCAATGGATTGTAGTGACGTACAAGTGTTGCGATGCGTGTAGCGTGTGGCGCTGGTGTGCGGCCTGCTTTACATGTTGCTATTGGAGGGTGGTACCAGATTTCATCATCCTTTAGCATACAATACCCGAAACCTCGAGTATGTTTTTAGTCAGTAATCCCCCCACACTATTCCTTTCACTTAGCTAACAGTGCACCAAAACGGGAGGGCTAATTTTAAGTAAGTATGATTTTCCAACCCAAAATAGGGCTGTAAACTTACACCCATATTGTTTGACCCGGGCAGGGCGGGAGGGACTGTCAGACTTCTACTGACTAAAATCCACGGTGTCCTTCAATAGCCTGTTATGTTCCGGGGTCACGGTAAGGGAATAATCCCGCGACCCCGGCAGGCTTTGGCCCTCTGAGAGGGGGGCCCCGTCATTATGCTGACGCTCTTTGAGGCGCGCGTGTGACACAAGTCACAACGCGCCGTCGACCCGGGCATGGTCCTTGGTCGGGCAGCCAGTTGCCCTTTACTCGCTGCCCGCATGCCCGCGCTTGATTAGTAGTTAGGGAAACTATTTGTAAACCCAATTCATTTTTTTTTTGTAATGGTAAGCAATTGTTTATAATTTTATTCAAACTGTTTGCATAAAGCTGATCACGCCATTTGTCCTAACATAAGTAATAGATGTCGAACTTTTTGTCATCAACTGGGCACAGATCTCGGAATCTTCGGGATTTTACCAGGAAAACTAATTCATGGAAAACCTAACGATCACTGATGGGAATGTTGACTGACTTAGGGCGAGTTGTTTGAAGCAAACTATTTGTTAAAATCCTATTCGTTTTTGTTAGTTTAACTAATGATCAAACAACAGGCCCTTACAGTGAATCAAAGAACAAGCAATTTTCGTTGATCTGCTATATTTGTTTTGACACGTACAGTGTACACTCAAACTGCTTTCCCGTGTATTTTGTGAATTTCGTGATAATCTGATTTATTCACAAATGTTTTAACTTCGATCTTGTTTGATTTTTAGATTTGGTTACTTAACTTACAGGTCAAGGCCATTGTGGGGCAAACGGCCCCTCCTGCCCCATCATGGCTATGCACATGACACAAGTTGTGTCTAGAAAGGACTTTTTATAGGACTACGATTGCTGAACAAGAACTAGTTTTTTCATTCATCCAGTTGAATGATGCTTTATAAAAAGAACATTGTCAGCAGTAGCATTTTGAGGTCTTGTACGCATCATGATGTGGTTATCCCCTTGTTGGAAGCACCTACGTTAATTACTAAGGTAACTAATTAATAAAGGTCACTGGACTTGTAATAGTTTTGTCTAAATCTGTTTGATGAACATGACACAACGAACGTGTGTTACGTGTTTTTCTTTATCGCTGGGAGTCTAAAGAAACAAAAAAAAAATCCTAAAATTTTCCGACATTTTAGAATGAATGTCTTTTAACCGACTTCAAAAAAAGGAGGAGGTTATCAATTCGACTGTATTTTTTTTTTTTTTTTTTTTTTTTTTATGTTTGTTACCTCATAACTTGCGACTGGGTGAACCGATTTTCATGATATTTTTTTATTCGAAAGCTGGTGCTTCCCGTGTGGTCCCATTGTCACCATTTCAGGATTTGATTGGAACTTGGAGAAATGAGGGCAACCCTCAAATTTAAGCTGACACATAGTTTTTTGCATATTTTATGAAGTAATTCAAGTACTTGCGTAACTTCATCATCTCATGTAGCTGAGCTGATTGATGGAAGGTACAACGCCCTCAAGTAAGCCCCAAATTATGTTTATATTCGCATATCTCCGGAACTACAAGTACGATTTAAGTAGAAAGCTTTTTTTGTTGTACTAGGTATCGTCCAACGATAGGGAATACTACAAATTTCAAGTCAAAATCGGTTCAGTAGTTTTTGAGTTAGGGATCCGAATGAAAGAGATGTTAACGATATTTTACCGGTGCTAAACAAAATTCTAGTTGCACATGTAAGAAAATTTTGTATTTGACAAGAATTTTGGTTGAATTTTATCCCTTGTTGGAAGAGTAAAATAAAAATTTTTCAAAAAGGTGACACGAGACTTCAAAAACAACCACAAAAAAGGGTAAAATAACCTACAAAACTGAACGGAAGTCGACACAACGAGACAATGTGGGTTAATAAAAAAAGTTCCGCCGGGAATCCGAAAGAAACAAATTGTAGGTTATTTTACCCTTTTTTGTGGTTGTTTTTGAAGGCGGTCACATTTTTTTTGAAAAAGTTTTTATCTGCTACAGTCCATTATAAAAGTAAGTTTCAATTATGTTTACTTTGCGTAGATTCCCCATTACATTGTCATCTAACTGATTATTAGTGTCTACGTCTCTCTGACGTAATATCATTTCCGGACACACGATGGCCACTGCGGTTCGAGTAGGTACCTACGGTTACGGTATTTATAAGTCCGAAATAAAAGAGCTAATCGCCGAATTAAAAATAACTTAATGATTATTACTGATTTGATTTTAAGTGTGTGGTTATTTTAATGAGGATCTGATTTTAGAACAGATCTATCCTAATCTAATGTCGTTAATACCTGTTTGGATAATTAATCTCCGTAACCTTTTTCGTCAACAAGATGGTCCTTAACAAAATATTGTTATCACCAAGGTTTACTATACGTGGTCACAAGACCAGTCATTGCCACATGGCAATAATCATTCATAGTCATCAAGTCTTAAAACTGCGATCTATCGAGATACTTATGGTCATCGGTAAACGTCAATCGGTCAATGACCTAAACGAAATATCTAAAGTCGAATGACTCATGCGGCAGAACAATTTAATGTTTTTTTACAGATTTGTGATTTTTTCTCTTTTTTATTGTTTCATAATATATTGTATATGACTATGTCATTTGTAGATCTTGGACAGTCGTTACTGTTAGTCAGAAGGTCTAAAAAATCTGACAACCAGTCTTAGGCTGCTTTTCCACCAGAGATGCGCTATGCTACGTTGCTAGCGGTTGGGACTCGAGGTGGCGCTGCACAAGACGGAGGCCATGTTTTCATGGCCGCCGTAACGCGCCACAGTCGAGTTACAGCATTACGGTGGAAGGAGTTTCAATCGGCGTACAGGGGACGATGAAGTACCTGGGACTCGTCCTCGACAGCCGGTGGAACTTCAAGGAGCATTTCCTGAGTTTGGCCCCAAGGCTGAACCGTGCAGCGGCCGCCCTCAGGCGACTGCTGCCTAATCTCAGCGGGCCAAACGCTTCCTGCCGTAGGCTGTACGCCGGCGTCGTGCGGTCCATGGCCCTCTATGGGGCCCCTGTGTGGGCCCTGAGCATCCGGACGCGACCACAGAAGCTGGTCGCATGCCAGAGGGTCATGGCTATCCGAATGATCCGGGGATACCGCACGATTGCCGGCGAATCGGCCAACCTCCTTGCCGGATTGCTGCCTTGGGATCTGGAGGCGACTGCCCTCCAGCGCGTCTATGAGTGGCGCGTGGAGGCGCAGCGCCGGGGCGTGACCCCGCTGCCTCGAGAAGTCGAGGCGCGGCGCGAAGACCTCCGGCGCGATCTCAGGGCAGTATGGAAGGAACGACTGTCGCGACCGACGGCCGGGCACGCCGCAATTGCGGCGGTAAGACCCCTCTTTGAGGAGTGGTTGGAGAGAAGTCATGGCGTCCTTACCTTCCGCCTGACGCAGGTCCTCACCGGGCACGGGTGCTTCGGGAGGTACCTGTGTCTAATGCGGAAGGAGGAAACGTCTGGGTGTCACCACTGCGAAGATCGCCCGGAGGACACGGTGGAGCATACGGTGCAGGACTGCCCAGCTTGGGCGGCGCACCGACGTGTCCTCACGGCTGCGATAGGCGGAGACCTCTCGCGCCCGGCATTGGTTTCGGCCATGCTGCGGGGCGAGACGGAGTGGGAAGCGGTCGCCTCCTTCTGCGAAGCAGTAATGCTCGCTAAGGAGGAGGCGCGCCGCGAGCGAGAGAGGACAGAGTCCTCCCTCCACCCCAACCGCGGTGTAGGACGCCCACGGCGACGGACGTCGCGAGACGATCTCCGGCCACCGTAGGCGCGGCCATGCGGGCAGCGAGTAAAGGGCAACTCGCTGCCCGACCAAGGACCATGCCCGGGTCGACGGCGCGTTGTGTCCCACGCGCGCCTCAAAGAGCGTCAGCATAATGACGGGGCCCCCCTCTCAGAGGGCCAAAGCCTGCCGGGGTCGCGGGATTATTCCCTTACCGTAACCCCGGAACTTAACAGGCTATGAAGGACACCGTGGATTTTAGTCAGTAGAAGTCTGACAGTCCCTCCCGCCCTGCCCGGGGTTGGAGGACTCATTTGATGATTTTACCAAGCTAAAAAAAAAAAAAAAAAAATGCTACGTTGCTAAGGATGCGTTTGATATCCACCAATCATACTCATTATGTGTGTGTGCGTTATGAAAACAAATGAATATGATTGGTGGATATCAAACGCATCCTTAGCAACGTAGCATAGCGCATCTCTGGTGGAAAAGCAGCCTTAGTCTTACCATGGAGTATCGTATTACCCAGTTACTGGGTTGTGGAGGTCCGATAGGCAGTCGCTCTACGTAAAATACTGATATTCAGCTGCATCTGGTTCGACTGGAAGCCGACCCCAATATAGTTGGGAAAAAGGCTAGGCAGATGATGATGATGACTATGTCGATGTGTATGTTGGATTCGTTCGATTATTTTAAATCAAGTTTTAATTCTCTTTTGTTTTCTTTTTTTTTGTAACAAACCTTCATTTGTAATGACCTCAGCCTTGGACTATATTCCCTTTGTAAACGCGCCTCGGACTAAGTGCTATTACGTTTTTCCATTACGAAATCTTTGTATGTTGTTCCCAACTACACTTGTTTTCTATTACAAGGGTTTTAACATGTACGAGTAAGTAGTGGCATGTGACCTAAGAGCTGGCTTTTATCTTGACTAGAGGTACAATGAGGTAACGCCGCCAGTCTCTTGAGCTAATTAGGAAAAATTGCGTTGAGGAGGATTTTTTCGATGCTTTGTAAAAGTTTCATTATACAGTAGAATCCGTTTATTATGACTCCGCTTATAGTGACCAACCGCTTGTTATGACGTGTTACAGAGAGAAGTTTGGTTTTCATACAAAATTCTTTAAACTAAGTCGGATATAATGACTTCACATTTAGAGACATGCCGCTTAGTATGACCCATTTTCAATAAATTGTGTCCAGTAGATGAAGTTACCGACGTGATTCATAACACCTTCGACAAAGTTTTCGGGAGCGTCAAGTGATACCCGGCGATGTTGGGTGCATGCATGGCTTTTTTGAGGCTCAGTGGGCAATAGATAGTTGAATTATTAGATAATATTGACTTAGTTCTTTATTATCTCGAATAAAATAAATACTTAAATACTGACAAAAACAGGAGGTTGTTAATTTTGTACAAAATGCTTTGTATGACGTCCGCTTAGTATGACTTGTTTATTATCTCCCTTCGATGTCATAATAAACGGATTCCACTGTAAGTAGAGGAACAGTATACCTATAAGACAGGGAGGTATAATGGGGACATAGACACTCTTTAGGCATACTTAACACTACACTAACGTAGCGCAAGCGCCAACAGGACATCATTTGCAATCGGCCATTAACAATTAATGACGCTTGCGCTACGTTAGTTAACTCGTTTGCGAGTTTCACTACATTGAGGCATTTGTTTCATTAACTGAATTTGTTCTACCTATAAATTCCGCAATGTAACGCAACTCGCGTTCGAGTTCTTGCATCGTCTAAATGAGGCTTTAGTATTGTGTTAGTGTTCCTTTATTATTTTTTCTTATAATCATTTTATTTTAATTTGTAGATAAATAAAAACCATTGAAAAATTGGCTACATTATGTAAGTATTCAATCATATTATTATGAAAATTTTCTAGTCAGGTTCCTCATTAAAAATGACAAACGAGTCAAATAATCTCGTTGCATTTCTTATCATCGTTATGATAACCAAATGATATTTATCACATCATTCGGTAATCTGCCTTATCAATTTCGACGATGAAATGGATAAAACACGATTTTGATATTATTTGTGTCATCATATTTTTTTCTCTCTCTTTAATTTTTAACCGACTTCAAAAAAAGGAGGAGGTTATCAATTCGACTGTATTTTTTTTTTTTTTTCAACCCTCAAATTTTATTAGCTGACACATAGTTTTTCGCAAATCTTATGAGGTAATTCAAGTACTTGCGTATAGAAATCATCATCTCATGAAGCTGAGCTGATGATGGAAGGCACAACTCCTCAAGTAAGAAAATTATGTTCGTGTTCGCATATCTCCGGAACTACAAGTCCGATTTAAGTAATTCTTTTTTTGTTGTACTAGGTATCGTTCAACTTAGGGAATACTGCAAATTTCATCAAAATCGGTTCAGCAGTTTTTGAGATAGGGAATAAATGAAAGAGATGTTAACGATGTTATTACCGGTGCTAGATTACAAAATTCTAATGCACATGTAAGAAAATGATGTATTTGACAAGAATGTTGGTTGAATATTTAAACTTAAAAGTGTAAAATAAAAACTTTTTCTAAAAAAAATGTGACCGCCTTCAAAAACAACCACAAAAAAGGGTAAAATAACCTACAAAACTTTTCTTTCGGAAGTCGGTGGCAAAAAAAACAATGAAATTAATAAAAAAAGTCACCGACTTCCGAAAGAAAAGTTTTGTAGGTTATTTTACCCTTTTTTGTGGTTGTTTTTGAAGGCGGTCACATTTTTTTTAGAAAAAGTTTTTTTTTATTAACCGCTTTTTTTTCCTTCCAGTAGGCAATTTAACATCATCAATAAATTGTTAATCTACAAGAAATTGGTACGGTTTTCAAAATCCTTAATGGAAATTTATTGTTTTTTGTTTCAAATCAATAAAATATCGAGAAAGAAAATTGTACTAAGTTGTGACTAAAATGCAAAGACATTAATGCTAAAATGCCAATTTTAAAAGCGTCGCATCTCGGTCAGTTTTGGTTAATATTACAAAATAACGATTTACTTTTTAGGGTTCCATAGACAATGGCTAAAAAGCCTTAAATTCGTCATGTCTGTTTGTCTGTTCGTATGTCATAGCCACTTTTTTTTCGAAAGTATACGAGCTATCCTGTTGAAACTTGGTAAGCAGATGGATTTTCACAAAATAATTAAAAAAACAAATGTTGGGGTTCCCCATACTTAGAATTGAATCTCAATTTTTTTATTCACCAATCTCATAGGTGTGGAGTATCTTTGGAAAGGTCTTTAAAAATGATATTGAGGTTATTGATATCATTTTTTTCTAAACTGAACAGTTTGGGCTAGAGAATTAGAGATACTTCCAAAGTGGTAAAATGTGTGTCTTATAGTAGAAGATACAGGAACTCTTCAGGGAACTTCTAAAATAAGAGAATAATAAAACTAAAAAAATATATTATGATCTAATAAAAGATAAATGTAAACTTCCAGCGAAATCAAGTTACTTATTAGTTAATACGTCATATATCGTAAACCGATTTAAAAAATACGCTATTATTAAAACATCGATCAAACTTACAAAGAACTACCTACAATATAATTATAATGACACTTGCTGCTACGGATCCCTTCATGGGCGAGTCCGACTCGCACTTGGCCGCTTTTTTTGATAAATCTAACCAAACTGGACGGACCACTTAATTAGAATTTTTCGAACTTATCAAACATTGATTTTTTGAATTAATTATTTTACTCAGGTTTCACTCAAAATTTCTTAATAGGCAGGCAAATATTTGGATTTTATTGTCACCTACGCTAAAGGTAGGCATGAAATATCTTAACAATATTGATTCTAGTGATTTTACATAATTATACGTTACCGGTTAAAGAAACAAGGCATTATTACCTATATGTGATTATTACCTACGTACGCAGATAGTAAAAACTGTGAGTGCCCTATTGTCCTTATAATTATTAAGTCATTAGTTGAAGTAGGTACAATGAGTTTTCAGAATGTTTTTTTATTTATTTTTTGTAAAACGTTGCCCCACAATAAATAGAAATTTCTCCTATGTAGTGGGTGCGTTTACAAACATACCTAATAAACTCTCATACACAAACGCCCAGACCCGGAACAACTAGGTAGTTGTAGATCAAACAAATATTTGTTTGCTCCTTGCGGGAATCGAACCCGCAACACCTTTGAAAAAATGATGCAGTTTTTTTTCGAATACGCATTATTCGATTTTAAATGTTTTTACAATTTATTTAATAAATTAAATATTAAAAAAATAAAATCAATTTAGGTACGCAAATTAATTTAAAAAGTTCATTTTTACCTACTCATAAATGTTAATTTAGGCAATATACTTGTGCAAGTGCATTTGAAGGTTACTATTACCCAAGTTGATTTTTCTTTAATTAGGCAAATATATGCAGGTAGGTATTTCTGGACAAACAAAGGGAGCAAACGAAATGTCATCATTGACGGGTCAACTCTGGTGACTGTTCCTTCAGTTTTAATGTAGGTGCACTTCTGTATAATGAGTAAATATCGATCTTTTATCATTTGACAGTGATTAGGTACTAGGTAGTACTTTATCTTTAGTTAATAAGCTCTGAAATGAAGCACAAATGGCCTCATGACATTATAATTTTACGAATATTATGGTGAAGTTATCTATGCCGTTAAATTAAATACACACAATTTACAATATTTCTGCTAAAGTGGCCTTTTAGGCCCCCAAAATTAGTTAAGATATTGAAATAAAATAATACGATATTAAATTCAAAATCACTCAGGAACAACGCAGCTTTCAACTGGTGAAACAATTTTTGAAATCGGTCCTGTCGTTTTTGAGTTTATTCAAGACTAACATACACACACAAAAATACAAAGTTTACAGTCCCATACTGATTTGCCTATCTTATCATGTCACACAGCTCTTGTACATAACCTATCTTAAGAGTCATTTTAAGATAGGTTATAAGAGTCTAATACGGTCATCTTAAGTGTCAAATTAAGTTGACTTCTAGAAGTTCATCAGATAAATAAGAAGAGTTTACCTTCGAGCAGTCTCCTGAGCTCTTCGACAGCTGGTTTGACGATCTCCGGCGTCTCCCGAAGCTCTTTTCTGGCTATTTCCCGTACTGACTCCCGAGGCTCATCGAGCTCGAATTGCAGCAGGAAGTCACCCAGCTGCACACCCGGGATCTTCTCCAGGTCTGTCAGCATATGCTGCGATACTGGAAAAGAAACAATTGTTACAAACTTATTGTTTTTTTCGGTCGATGACATCATCATTGTTATTTTGAGGCTGGCAAAACCAACTGTTGGTTGGCTCTATATAGATCTCCCCGATTTTTTCTGCCATTTATCTCGGTTCTATGCGTCGTTCATAAATTTGGTGCGATCGACGTGACTTGCTCAAAAGTTGCGAATTTCCGAGTTCCTTTGCTTTACTGCTCAGTCCATGGCAAATAATACAATTAGGAACTGCAATTTAAATTTTAACTAGCAATATATACCTGCTAGAATTACACACATGTAAATCTAACAGGTTTTACTAATTCCTGGTAAGAGCTATGCTTGTACTTTCTTAGTGTGATAAAATCTGAAACGATATCCTCGTTCCGTTTCCTCGAACGTCGAAGAACTAAAGTTACCGTCGTAGAACTGAAATCGATGGAGATGAAAAAACTGGTGGTTTTTTATTAATTTCATTGTTCTTTTGCCACCGACTTACGAAAGAAAAGTTTTGTAGGTTATTTTACACTTTTTTGTGGTTGTTTTTGAAGGCGGTTACATTTTTTTTGAAAAAGTTTTTTTTACTCTTTTTAGTATAAATATTCAACCATAAAATTCTTGTCAAATACATCATTTTCTTACTTATGTATGTAAGAAATCCGAAGCACCGGTAATAACATCGTTAACATCTCTTTCATTCCTTCCCTATCTCAAAAACTACTGAACCGATTTTGATGAAACTTACAGTATTCGTTAAGTTGAACAATACCTAGTACAACATAAAAAGAATTACTTAAATCGGACTTGTAGTTCCAGAGATATGCGAACACAAACATAATTTACTAAATCAGTCGATGCCGACTCCTTACTAGAGGAGTTGTACCTTCCATCATCAGCTCGTCCACCTGAGATGATGATTATCAGATGCAAATACTTGAACAGCTTTAGAAAATATATGAAAATGGTACTATATGCCTATAAAATTTGAAGGTTGCCCTCGATTTCCCTGGGATCCCATCATCAGATCCTGATCTGATGAATATGGGACCAATTGGAAAGTATACCCTTTCAAACAAAAGAAAAATTTACCAAATCGGTCCAGGCGTCTTCGAGAAATTGGGGAACATACATAAAAAAAAAGATTCCGACGAATTGAGAACCTCCTCCTTTTTTGAAGTCGGTTAAAAAGTTCTCATCTGGGGAGCACTGGAAGCCTAGAAAAGCCTCTCACTTGGTGGACCGACGATATTGTGAGAGTCACGGGCAAACGTTGGATAAGAGTGAAGGATTTTCTTTCGGCGAGGCGTTTGTACCTGCTCATGGTGATGTTGTTGAAGGTTCAAAATAAATTAAGAATAAATAAGAAAAGGTTTACGAATTCTCAATGAAGGTCCAGAAAATCTTCTAATTGAATCAACTAATGAAAGCACATTTTTTAACAGATTGTTTCATGAGCGAATAGTAATTTGTGAAGTTTGAAATGCGTCATTCCATTACACGATCATAAGTACAAAATTATATCTTAATCTACTTCAGCTTAATACCTATTTAATTGCAGTGGAATATTTGTTAAAAGTTAAAATCTTCCGCAATGATCTAAATATAGAGTTTTATGTAAAAAATATGTTATCAAATAATATGTAGGTAGTTGTTGAATAATCAATTAAGTAGTTATAATTTATGTATGTTGCAGTTTTGGAAATACTATGTAGTGTTCTATTAATAAATAAAATATTAATTCTATTTAGATTGCAAATCATTCTTTTTTCAAATAAATGAGTTTATTTATATATATACAGAATTTGTAGAACTTGCACACGATGTGCCACCGCACTACGGATCGCACGGTCAATACGGTCGGGTTATGGGACATCTCGCCATCTCGCTCAAATAGTAAAGGGATATTTCGCCAAAATTGTATATTTTTAATTAAATATCTGTTCAATAATAATATAATCAGCAAAAGTACTAGGCAAGCATAAGTTCAAAGTGGTATGTACTTAAATAATCCTCCTGCGTAGAATTATTATTTAAGTACATAAATAATTATACTACTTTCTACTACCGAAATATCCCTTTAGTATTTAATAGAAGACATCTGGCCCGTTTTACTAAATTGGTCCGGGCGAAAATACCCATGCACATTTTAAAAAGGGGACATCTGGCCTGCGGGCCAGTTTTTTAGTGGGCGAGATGTCCCATAACCCATACGGTCATGCTAAACATAGAGTAAATCCTTATTAGTTTTTTAGGGTTCCGTAGTCAACAAGGAACCCTTATAGTTTCGCCATGTCCGTCCGTCCGTCCGTCCGCAGTTTAGCTCAGAGACGCACAGTACTAGAGAGCTGTAATTTGGTGTGAATATACGGATTTGTTGTGCCGAAAAAGTGGTAAAATTTTTTAGGGTACCTCCTGTACTTACACGTGAAGTGAGGATTTTTTTTTTCTCGCGTACCCCTTAGTGTGGGGTATCATTAAATAGGCCTTTAAAAAATAATGTTAGTTTCCATTAACAATTTTTTGATGAAAAAATTCGTTTGTGAAATATTAAGCTTTAAAGTGCTAAATTTTGCTCGATTCGAGTGTCCCCCCCCTCTACCAGCTAAACGGTTATGTTTGGGGATGTGAAAAAATTCTCAATAGTAGTATATATAACGAAGTTTAAAAGAAAATTATCATGACTAAGTAGGCTTTACAACTTTACGAGTAATAGTCGACCAACTTATAAAATATACTTGATTAAATTTTTTCTTAAACAAAATGTATCGGAGAAACAATAAATCAACTGCAAATGTAAGTTTGTCAACTTTATTTTTACAGCTTTAATAGGTATGTTTTTACGGTATGTTTTTTTGGGGATAGGTAGGTTTTTATCGTCCACTATTTAACTAACTTCAAAAAAGGAGGAGGTTCTTAATTCGTCGTAATCTTTTTTCTTATGTATTTTCCCTGGGCGAGACGGAGTGGGAAGCGGTTGCCTCCTTCTGCGAAGCAATAATGCTCGCGAAGGAGGAGGCGCGCCGCGAGCGAGAGAGGACAGAGTCCTCCCTCCGCCCCAACCGCGGTGTAGGACGCCCACGGCGACGGACGTCGCGCGACGATCTCCGGCCACCGTAGGCGCGGGCATGCGGGCAGCGAGTAAAGGGCAACTCGCTGGCCGACCAAGGACCATGCCCGGGTCGACGGCGCGTTGTGTCCCACGCGCGCCTCAAAGAGCGTCAGCATAATGACGGGGCCCCCCTCTCAGAGGGCCAAAGCCTGCCGGGGTCGCGGGATTATTCCCTTACCGTAACCCCGGAACGTAACAGGCTATGAAGGACACCGTGGATTTTAGTCAGTAGAAGTCTGACAGTCCCTCCCGCCCTGCCCGGGGTTGGAGGACTCATTTGATGATTTTACCACGCTAAAAAAAAAAAAAAAAAAAATGTATTTTCCCTGATTTCTCAAAGACTCCTGGACCGATTTTGAAAATTCTTCTTTTTAAAATTACATTCAGCGAATCAGTTTAGTTAGTACGCATAAGTATTTTGATGGGCAACTACGGAACCCTACACTGTGCGTGGCCCGACATGCACTTGGCCGGTTTTTTGATCCTGTGACCGCGCGGTCATCTGATTCTTTCGTTCGATTGTTCTAAGTTTGAATTTGAATATGAAACGAAATGTAGAAAACATTTATTCGTGCGGTTTGTGACAGTATTATTTAGTTTTTTTTAAATATAAATTTTAGATTTACCTGTTTTGCCTCGTGTCTCGTGTGTCTTCTTATTTAATCTTATTTCACTTTCCAATTTCAAGGTTTCTAATATACTTTGTCAATTTTATTATTGTGTTCAGCGGACCATCTAGTTAGTAACAATTCTTTTGTAATTAAAAGCTCTAGAAAAGTTCACTTTGTAGCAGTTAATAGGGTGATTATTAAATAATATCATCCCCATTTGTCCAAATTTCCTTCTCGTTTTCCATTCTAATCATAAGCATTTGAACACAAGTAACTTACAGTGACACTAGTGACAGCGCTTTTCTGATTTCTACAGCCCAGTTACTGGGTAACACGATGGCTGTTGATAATTATTTCCTAATTCCCTTTTAACCAAGCAGTTGTTTATAAGTAGCATATAAAACATTTTGGTCATAGCCTATAGCACTCAGGAATAATGTAGCATACTAATGGCCCAAAGGCCAGAACAAAAGAAATGTAGCAAACTACCAGTTTTTTTTATTGCGTCATTAGTTCTGGATGTTAGGTCCACATTATGTTTAAAAGACGCGGGAAAAATGTTACAGATTTTGCCTCAAAATAATATTGCTTTGTTAAAAATTATGGTTCAAATGATAATAATGTTATATTAAAAAAAATATATATAATGAAATATAATAATTATTATATTTTCATTGTTACTAACTACAATAAAATATGAGTAGATATGTAGATGTTTCAATCTAGAATTTCTAAAACCAAAATAGTTTTCGTTAATTTAATTCAAAACTTGTAAATAAACACTCGATTGGAATGTTCGGAATGTATTTGTTTAACCGTGGTTTAAGAGAAGCTGTTTCTACAATTATTTGAAGAATTTATTGACTTGGCAACCACTACCTGTGATCAAGCGTTTGAAACTCACTGTTCGATATTAATCTTTACTATTGTTTGAACTGTGCTAATCTCAAAAACTTCTTATGTACTTGAACTTTCGCGATTTGATTTTCGAATTCGTGGGGTATGTAGGTTATTTTACTAACATCATGATAATGACCCTTATAGACATAGATAGGTACCTACTGAATGCAAAAAAACTCACGTGCCACGTGCAAAGAATGTTTGAATTTCAATAAAAAAAAAAAAGATTTCATTAAAATAAAATAAAAAGTTGGTTTTTGTTTTGTCCGTAACTAACTAGGAATAAGATTTTATATTAACCTTAAATGTAGGATATAAATACTAACTATTGCCTGTGGTTTTACCCGCTACTACTCGAAAATTATTCCGTGGAACTCAAAATCGAATCAGGTTATAAACTATGTGTGTACCAAATTTCATCCAAATCTGTTCACTGGTTTTGCTTTAAAGAGGAAAAAACATCCAGTCATTCAAACAAACTTTCACATTTATAATATTTTTCACACATTCCATACAAAAACATTATTCTCCTGAAAAAGATCAGTTCATTTTCACGTGCATACATTGCATGCTGATATTATTAAACATTATTAAAGTTCATGCATTATAGGTACCTAGTTTGCTATTATATGTGTGCAAATTTATCTGAAGTAATAATAATACTCGTATATTTCTGCAATATAATCCAGCTGGCTCCAATTGGAATGTCATTGGTATTAAAACCTAATGGACACATTGATCAGATAATAATCAGCGATTTAGGTATTGCATTAAATCTACCACATAACTTTAGATTAGCTTAAAATACGACCTACGTATAGACGTATAGACCTAGGGTTGCGATATTGCCTAAACAGGGCCTTGGAAAGCAAAGGGTAACTGATAGAAAAAAGTGGTTTTTGTTCAGTACGAGTCTGACCGACCCTTTCGCTCCATCTATGTAGGGTGGGAGGACTCATTTGAGGGTTTTATATTGTACTAATGTATAAAATTATAGATCGAGTCATTGCTAATTACTATGGAAATATGGAAAAAATATTTTTTTAACCTGAAGGTAGGTTTGCATAAAAAAATAGTACTAATATAGGTACTTAAAGATTTTTATTTCCTCAATTTTTTTTTACGAAAACGCGACGCAGGCGTTATCTACTATATAAAAATAAGTCGGCTTTTCCTTCCTGACGCTATAACTCCAGAACGCACGAACCGATTTTCACGGTTTTGCATTCGTTGGAAAGGTCTCGGTCTCCATAAGGTTTATAAAAACATCTGGTGGCGAAACGGAGTTCGCCGGGTTTGCTAGTTGCATATTAAATGAATATAATTATGTCATTAAATATGCAAGTATAACGTGAAATATGTAGTTACCTAAGTTAACCCTTAAATTGTCACCCTTAGATTTCCAGTGTGTATAATGTTGAAATTGCGAATATGGGTTGAAATAAGGATAAAAAAGAGGACCAAGGAAAAAAAAACAAAATTTTTGTATTTTTTTTATTGTTTTTACAATGTCCCATAAAACGGACATTGTCAATTATAAGTGCTGTTATGGTACATGAAACTACGTCACATAAAACGGACATCGCGTATCATATGTGAAGTTGTGGTACATGTACAAAATAAACATTTTGAACATTTTTAACAATTCAAAATTAACAAAAAATTAAATTCGACACCTTGAAATGTGTTTGTGCCATCGTAAGCAAAGAAATTATACACCATAGAAATTTTAAACACATTTGTTAGGTTTTTTTGGCATATATTGCCATCTGCTGCCAGCTTTTAGTCATCGATGGCGAAGGAACGTTCTTCTTCTGTCTTCAAGCTCTGCTTACGAATATATTATACTCTCTTCAACTGCCGTTAAGTCTACAATACCCATCAGTCATCAATGCCTAATAACATTTACTTTCTTTTTGGGTCACATCACACATTTTCTGGTAGTTTGTACGGAATTTGTATTCGTCATTTCAACTATAGCCGGGTCCAGGCTGGTGTAATGCATAATGTAATCAACCGTGTTACATGCAATGCTCGAAGTGCCGTCCACACATAGAATTCGCATTACATTACACGTTGGATTACATTACACGTTACACCAGTCTGGACCAGGCCTATGATAACGAGGATTTTTTTTGGAAATATTGCTTGAGGCTAAGAATGTCATGATGCTCCTCGAAGTTGGGGTAGTCTGATGTATTGTGTGTACGGTTCCGGTATATAATCTTTTTTAAATATTAGTATTCATTTTACGCTTATGTTTTTGGTATATAACATGATGGGACTGAAGGCTTACCAGGGAGTGGAGAAGATTCATCTGGCACGGTCTGCGATGGCTGTTCTGCAGCATTTATGTATTCGTGGTTTTCAAGTCGCTGAGATCAGCCAATACACCCTACAATACCAGAGATATGGTATGGAGTGAAGATCTGCAACTGTCATCATCGTGAAAATACTCACGTCGTTCAAAGTTGCTTTCCAAATCATCAATAAGTCTCTATGTTACACTTTTCAGATTGTATTGTATTGTATAACGGGCAACTCCACGTCATATGCGCGTATTTTGCGTGCACTTTTCAGATTCCACCGGAGGTAATAGTAAGAAGATTTTCTTTGATCGCCAAGCCACGTTCCTGATATAAATGTATATGAAGAAAAACTAAAAAATATAATTATAACAATGAAGTTAAAAGTGACAATTAATTGGCGTCGTCTGTTGTATAGGACAAAAAAAAGAATTCTTGCAAGAAGGCCTAAATGACAATGTCCGTTACATGGGACAGTCAAAGAATACACTAGTTTATACTTCAAGTTGGCAAGGTCCGTTTTGTGGGACAGTATAAATGAACTCGGTTTTTTATTCTAAATACAGATATATTCAAAAAAGTTCTGTCAAAATACTACACCTTTATCCATATTCTAACTAATAATATAACATTATAATCAAAACACCAATAATACTTACAGTTATTGTCAATTGAAACAGAACCGTTAACAAATCTGATCGTTGCACTTTTTCAAATGATCACTATTCGTGACCGTTCATCGCTTCGTCAATGGAATATGCACCCGTGCGAAAGACATAGCTAGGACCCTGCCATTCCACCCACGCCCAGCGTTTAGGAGTGTTACAACAGGATCTGTGCGCGTGGAAATACTGTGTCCTTTAAAACGGACAAAATCAATTTAAGGGTTAATATCCCTACCTACTAAAAACCTGAATGTAACAAAAATAAATTATTTGGACATTATTTTTAAATTAATGTTTCAGAGCGCTCTCAATTTGCTTAATCACAAAGTGATAGAAGAGCACAATATTGTCGGGTGCTGTGTGTTTGTTTTCATAATGCAACCTTCAAAACTGCTGACTCAGAGACTGCTTTGACATAAAACAAGCGTGCATCTGTATCACACTTCCGTAAATAAAATTTGACCTATAAAGATGATTTTTTTTTAAATCTAAATTTTGTTTTAAATCCAAAAACAATATAAATTCTACTCACTTTTCACCATTGTTACAAAAGTTATCGATTTATTTTTCACTTCTCAAAACAATTCACCGTACGACGTCGCTCTAAGCGCCTAACCACGAGACTGGCTTTCGGCTATCCAGTATTTTGCTTATATTAGGCGTCGACTTTGCTTGCGGGCGGTCAGTATTGCTCCACGACGGGTATCTGACAATACGTCTATTGCTTGCAGGGTAGATGTCTAGACACGTCACAATCGTCATAGATTCTCGTGACGTCACGGTAAGCGGTTTTGTGGTAGGTAGACCGTGCCGTCAAAGTATTGGAGCGAAGCGATCGTAATAAGATTCAAAGAGATTAAAAGGCCCGAATTAGGTACCTATTTGTAGTTTTTTTCTGTTCTTGCTATGATAGCTCCACATTTGATCATCATCTCGCCTGTTGGTAAACAATGATTTGGTTGACGGTGGAGCACGTTTGCCTGAAGTAACCTATTGACTTTTGAATTAACGATTTTAATGTCGTGGTGAAGTCATCAAATGAGTCCTCCCGCCCAGGGTGGAGGGAAAGGTACTGTTTGATTTGTACTGACTAAAATCCACGACGTTCCTTCAATAAGACTTTACGTTCGAGGGTGACGGTTGCCTGATAAAACAGTCTCGCGACTTTAGAACTGAACATAACTCGAATAATACCCAACCAAATACTTCGTTGTAAAATGAATACCTAAGTGATTTGATATTTGAATCAGATTATAATTGTGATTCCATAATGAATGAAACAAATTAAAAATATCTAATCTAGGTCTAATATTTTGCCGGGTAATAGATTACTATCTCATCGGATATATTTTCTTAAAACATAAACACTGGCCGAGCAAGCAATAGGGGTTCCGTATGGTAAAACTAAATTTAATTTCGCGAGGTAAACGTTTGACTCAGTGGCTAGTTCTTGGTCTGGTTGTTTCTAAATGTGTTTTTTTTTAATGTTTAAAATACACTGAAGTTGCAATATAACAATCAAGTGAAAATATTACTGCTACAGTTTCACGAAAAAATCTTTTTCAAAGCAAGAACCAAAGAAAAAAAATTAAGTAGGTACCTCGATATTATTTTTTCCAGTTAATCTAGTCAGGGCAAACAATAATCTATGACAATAATTGTCTGTTTATGGTGTAGCACGTGTAGTTCAACTTTGTAGGCAACCTAATAGTACTTTTTGTGTTTTTTGTCTCTTTGACCCGGCAAAGACCTCTAGGTTAAGGCCACATAAAGTACTCAAACTGCCTGGTAACTAAAAGGCTACTTCGTCGGAATCATAAACAAAAGTGAATTGTAAAATAGAATAATTATTTTACTTTATTTCTTATGGTTAGATAACAAAAAACATAGAATAATTTTATCGCAATCAATTCTAATTGAATTCTTTTTAGATCCCTAGAAAACAAAAACATATAGGTTGACCTGCTGGCGTCTGTACATAATTATTGTTTTTGAGTAAGAAATAAAAACACATGCACTCGAATCTAAGTAAAATATTAAAACAGCGCCATCTGTTATCGAGTAGCAGTATTACGCATGTCTCGATGAATTTGTAAAGGAGTCGGTGCCGTTTATTCAATGTATTCGACGAAAGATGGCGCTACTGAAAATAAAGTTATAATGCCAAGTAGATTAAAAAATAAGTCACATACAAAATTGAATATCCATTAAATTATTTATTAGGTCAATATGATGGTGAAAAATAATAACGGTTTTTCAAGAAACATGGACACAAGGAACGAAAGTAAATTGGGTTTAATTAATGTGCCGATTGTGTGTGACCCATTACATTCAGATCATCGGACCGTGATCCTGATCATTTAGTTCATTGAACAATGTCAGGCAATCTTTTACCACAAACGCTACCTTCAGAGATTATTCAGATCATATTTTTTTTACTGGAACATTACAAACGATTTTCTTCACTTTGAAGGGTGCCGAAAAAATATTTTGACAAAAAGCGACGCAAAGTTTCACAGTATTTTAAATGAATGTGAGTGCATTAGTTGAACTTGAAGAAATCTGCTTAAAAAGTTATTGTTATATTTTTGTTTAGTGGAACTTTATCTTGTGGTTACTAATGTAAAGAGTAAAGTTAAAGAAACAGAACGAACTGCTAGCTCTACAATTTTACTTAAATTGTAAGCTGGTAAAAAGTATTGGATCTTAGGGCAAGTTATTTGATCAGCACCTACGTTACCTAGTTCTAAGTTAAGTGTCAATCAATCAATCGTCAAAATATATAGTATTTTGATCAATAGTTTACCTAATTATTGATCTAATAACTAGAGTTTTTGACTCAATTACTTTTCGCTCTACATAGACAATATTTACGTCGTCATGTTTTATACTGTTACAAGAAGAAAGTGCTTGCTACAAAAATACATAACAGCTTCTAAACGTTCCTGTGTTTATTTGTAGTATGAACTACACGTGGGTACATAATATCTGCGTTCATTGTCTACTTTGTAACGTCACCTGGCAACCCTGCTTAATACTAGGCCAAGTCTATTCCTAATTCAGCTCGATTAACGTCAGAAGCACACGTATTGAGGTAGTCATAGTGTCTCACTGCCTGCATCGTGAAGTTATCTCCGAAACTATACAGATACAGATAACCTCCTCTAGGTTCTGCATTATAAGGTACCCACTGCGCGCCGCAGTGTACCAGCTCGTTCTCGATCTCTTCAATATCGGTCAGTTTCAAGAAATCTAAATATTAGACTTAAAACTTGAGAATAAATACTATAAGATCCCTTGATCGGTGTGTAAATTAAAGAAGTTAATTTATAAAAAAATATATTCAATTTATAAAACGTGAGAACCAAAATCACGACTGTTTTTTCACAGAAAATTATAGACATTCTACTTTATTTTTTTAATTCGAACTTGTCTGAGCCAGCTGTGTAGCCAGCCATGTGCATAGGGTGGGGCAAAATTTTAGATACGTACTCATGGTGGGGCAAAATTCTAGTTTTTTTGGTGTTGTCTGATGGTTATCGAGTGTGAGGTTTCTTACGGATATGAAGTAGATATTGTATTAGATAATACCTACATTATTAATTTAATTATGGTTAAAAGACACTTAACAAGTCGGAGTCAGGGTGGGGCAAGCGCCTCACCCTGCCCCACTCTGGTTACGCCCATCTCTGAGCGACATGATTCGGTCTGTATTTAAGGTAAGTTCACATAATAAAATCTCCTCAATATTTATTTGATAAAAGATATTCTACTTAAAAAGCACAAGAAGAACTTAAAAATGCACTGAGATGTGAGGCGCGCAATGATTACTTTGCATGCAGAATCTAGAAGAAGTATTTGGACTGTTATTGCATTATAAATAATGTATGTATTATTGATTAACCGACAATGTCTTACATTGTTGTTTTCGACGTCATGTTAATTTGAAATATTTGGATTCTGGATCGATTTGACAAGATCATTCAAAGTTCCCGTCTTGATTATCAGGTTGCGTCAATCAGCTGAATTCAATTTGTAAATATTACAAATTCAAATGTCAAAGTCAATCTGTCTGCGTAACTATGAGAGTTTGACGTATGCAGGGAAAATTCTGTCTCTGAAAATTGTAGGTTAGCGTTAGAACTTTTTCAATAACGGTTTGTTAACAAACTTTAAAAATAACATACACTAGAACTGTCTGTAGGCCTTATAAATAATTTTACCGTACGGGAATCGAATCTGCGACATTCAGCGTACCCATGGTGCGATGCGACGCGATTCGACCGATTCCAATCGAAGTGAAAATCAACCTTGCTACTAAGAAATAATGATGCAATTCGATTGACTTGACGTCGTCGTGGGCGATCGTGTTTTGTTTTTCATTTACCTGTAGATAACAACGAGTTTTATGTCATAATATGTCTTAGTGGTAAGGCTGATTTTCACTTGATAGGTACCATTGACCACCGGGGTGGTAAACGCCACCAATTAGTGCCAACCACTAACCCGGTGGCAAGCTCAAAGGGGGCAGATGGGAATAAACCGTACATAGTTGGAATCGGTCGAATTGCAATCGCGTCACGCTATGGGTAAAGTCCGATTGCGTCACCCACCCGTGCTTTCAAAACTACAGCTGCTTCTTTTCTGATCCAGATGCTGCTTTAAAGTTCACCATTTCTTCACCCGTGTCTTCTCAAAAACTAAAATAATGTTTGATCATAATTAAATTAAAAACTAAGTTTTCTAAATGTGTAGCATCATTCTCAGTCAGTGAGTCTCGTCTGTGAAAGTGTGGCCTTGGCTTTGCTTAACGCAAATTTTGTGCAAATTAAATAATAAACGCTTGGGTTACCGCAGCGAGTTTGTAACGAAGCGAAGCAAGAAGTAGCCTTATGTTAAATAACTCTATTAAGAACGGAATGTGTTGACGATGTTACACATTTCTCTCTGTTTCATGGCCCATCATAATGAGTTTCTTTTTCTTTTTTAATGCTGTAAATTCATCAAATGGGTCGGGAGGGAGGGACTGTCAGAGTTGTACTGACTAAAATCCACAATGTCCTTCATTGTCCTTTATGAGTACGTTCCGGGGTCACGGTAATTCGTGAGTCCCGCGATCCCGGAAGGCTTTGGCCTTCTAAAGGTGTCCCAGTCATGATGCTGACACTCTTTGAGGCGCGCGTGGAACACAACGTGCCGTCGCGGGCTGTCGGGCATAGTCCATGGTCGAACACCGAGTCGTCCATTACTCCCCGCCCGCACGCCTGCGCCAATTATGGTGGCCGGAGATCGTCTGCCGACGTCCGTCCCCGTGGACGTCTACCACTGCGGCTGGGGTGGAGGGAGGACGCTGTCCTCTCCCTCACACGGATCCGAAAAACTGTTTCAATGGTAAGTACGTTAAAGTTCAAAAGTCTTGGTATCGAAATCCACTGCGAATAGCATAAATTCTAATTTAAAGTCTAGGGATCTAACTTGCGAAATGGCGTGTATCGCAATAACGTCATTCGAATCTTCATATCACTCCCCTAGAAAACAGAGACTTTGTAAATGTTCTGGTTGCTTCTAAACCTAAGCTGAATTGCTGGAAGATGGCCAGAACATGGCGTATTAACAACGCATGCTTTCTCCGAAACATCTACTAATGACATGGGATAATAGTGACATCACAACTTAGGGTACAGTCGCAGGCTCGTCACAGCGCATGTTTGGTCAGACGCCAAAGCTATAGGTTAATGCACGGACGCACGTGCTCGCAATATATAAACAGAATACCGTCTCCTATCAAATTAATGGGTCATTGTCTAGTCTAAAAATAATATTTATCACATATAGTTCTACTTCTTGAAGTTTAATAATAGGACGGGTAAAGGACAACGGTTAGGGTACTGGGTGTGGAGGTCAGATAGGCAGTTGCTCCATGAAAATACATACTGATATTCAGGTGCACTGGTTCGACTGGAAGCCGACCCCAATATAGTTGGGAGAAGGCTAGGCAGATGATAATAAAATTTAGTACATTTATACATCAACTATACCGACATTGAAAATGAAATACAGAAATCTTATGGTATGACCTCAGGATGAAATGTTTAGTGACGTCAATTTTCACAGATGAAGTGCTATGAATTGCAAATGCTTGCATTATGCAAAATAGTGAACATAGTCTAAGCGCATGAGAAACTTAATTAATTACGTGTTAATTTTTCCCCCGAAACAAAAACTATAATCACGTATGTAAATTGTAATCTTGTCAAAATTATTTTATAAAATATTTTTCATAATTATTCACGCCTGGTGAATGAGATAGGAAGAATAATCTAGAATTCGACGCGGGAAAATTAAATCAGAGACCTAATTTCATTATTTTAATGTTACAAACAAAGCAGGATGACAGATAAGCATGTATTTGTTTAGAGATATGACTAGCATTATGACCCGTATCTTTGTGGTAAAATGTGTCATTCTTGCTTGTACCTATGCACTTTGACCGAGGTCTGATGATGTTTAATTAGTCATAGTTAGAATTCTACCACTGTCCCACACATTGCAACAGATGGCTTCATGAATAATTAAGTCCAGATACATTCCGTTGCGAATAAATTACTTGATTGTGAAGGCATTTTCTTAATGCTCATCACGAGGGTTGAGGAAAATTTTGATGCCAACTGTTCGAGACTGTGTCATTAAACAGTAATTGAAGGCTATGTGGATTTTGCCTACCAGTTGATGACCACTTTGGATTTGCTTTGCATGGCATACTTTTTTATGCTGATGTAGGTGCCAGGAAAATAACAGTCTCTATAAAAAATTTAAACATCTTTTAAAAGCTTGTCTAAAAAAATTGAAATTGTAAAACGGAACTTATGTCAACGTCAAATATTGTCTTTTAGTGATACTAATAAGGCTGTAATTTAGGTACCTATCTGAAAAGATGTAAAGAAGTGAATTTTACTTGAAATATTGATCCGTGGAAACAATCGTCGACGCGTCGACGGTTGCCGCCGACACGGCTGCAGTTACTCTGCGAAACATGTCGTGTGTAAGAGCTCTTAGACACTACTAAGGCTGTAATTTTGGTACCTATCTGAGCCGATTGCAGTTGAGGAAAAAATGTGGATTTTAAAAAGTAATGTCAATACAATCATCATAAGAGAACGCGATGAAATAAAGGGCACGATTGAGCCTGAACTGAGATGTTATGCAAGGAGCATTGAATGCTGTTTTTCTCGCAACCGATTACGGTAACGTACTTTCGGATTTCTTATTCGGTAAGCTGAAGGTCTGGGTCGTATTCTCATTGTGATACACGTAGTACCGATATTGAATTTATTATATCGAAATTGAGTTTGTATTTAGCTTTATAAGCGAAAGGTCATGTTTGAAGAGAAGTTAGGCATTAATACATTGATTTTGAACACAAAACTACCCAACTTCAGTGTGCGTATCATCTTTACGCTGATGACTTGCAGCTCTACTGTCGGGTGTTGACAACATATCTGATGCAATTAAAAAACTAAATCAGGATTTATCTGCAGTAAAAACCTGGTCTGATCGTTTTGGGGTGGCTGTTAATCCAACTAAATGCCAAGCTATTATTGTAGGGAGCTCCCATAGCATTCGTAGGCTGAATGGTTCGGAGCTGCCGCCAATCATCTTTGATGGAACAGTCATTCCATTTAGCCCTGTCGTTAAGAATTTGGGTGTGTATGTCGACACCTGCCTCGACTGGCGCAAGCAGGTTGCAGCTGTGAGTCAAAGGGTCACCGGAACGGTGCGGTCGCTTTATCGCCTGAAAAATGTTCTCCCAACACACATAAAGAAAATGCTGGTTCAGACCCTTATCTTCCCCATAATTGACTATGGTGATGTGTGTTATTATGACCTGAATGCAGATCTACTCAATAAATTTGACCGACTTCTGAATAACTGCATTCGATTCGTGTTCAATCTACGTAAGTATGATCATGTGTCTGAATATCGATCTGCTTTAAAATGGCTACCTATTCGTCAGCACAGAGCGTTGAGGGCATTGACAACTTTATTTTCTCTTTTAAATAATCCTAATTCACCTTCTTATATAACCTCTAGTTTTCAATATTTATGTTCCGCACAGTAAAATCCTTCGTTCCTCCAACAATCGTCTTTTTCGTTGTCCCTCTCATCGTTCTGGTTTTCTAAAATCATCTTTTCTTGTCCAAGCGGTCTTCCTTTGGAACGAGCTCCCACGGAATATCAGGACGGTCACCAGCCGGTTCACTTTTAAGTTGAAAGTTCGTGAGCATTTGCACAAAATGTTGGCAGACTCCGCACAAAATTAATTTGTTAATGGCAATCCCCATCTTCATGTATGTATGTATCTATTTTACACTTTTTATTTGTATATATCTTGCTTGTATGTATGTATTTGTGTATTTATCATTATTAATTAATTATCTTTTTCACTTTGTGTATTGTTGCACCTTCTATGTTGTTTCTCTGCATCACCCTAAGGTAGACTGGGAGAGAATGCCCTTGGCATTAAATCCGCCATTGTACTGTCTTGTTACATGTGCAAAAAGTTAAATAAATAAATAAATATTAATTTGATTATTTTTGTAATAAATCATTCACGTTCATTTGTTATAATTTTTTTACTATGGTTAAATTTTATGTCTGAGCTAGAAAAAACTGTACATTCGTTTACATATATTTTTTTAACAAAGGTTAATGTCCTCTCTAAAAATAGGTATATATAATATATTATATTGGTGTCTGAACTTTAGGTTATTGGTTTTTTTAATAGATACTTATACTTATGAATTCATTTTGGTAAATATTTATTAGGAAATCGCTTGCACGTGTTAGTAACAGTCACGTACACGTGACCAAACAAGCATTTATCGAATTTTGAATGCTTATTCACTGTTTAATTGAGGCCCTTAAATGGTTCCGCGGATATTTATATGTGAGGAAATCAGAGTCAAGGCCAGCTTGCTGTGGAATATTTTGAAGAACGCCACTCCGCAGCTAAAAACTGGGAATAGCAGACCTATTTATTTATATATAAATATAGTTTCGAAGAGTAGAATGGCTCGATGTTTAAATGGGATTTTGGGATTTTGGGAAATTTTCATTAAGACAATCGTCTACCGAGCGCTCGTCCATACTAAAAGAGAAAACGTTTTCCTGCCCCTAAATGTTATCCTATCTCAATGATTTTTTAGAATGCTTCTGACACAGTAAAAAACTATGTTTATATGTTTTCTTTTTTTCAAAATTTATAATAGTTTGAAAGTTACAGGTGCCTAATAGTTATTTTTGAACAAAAGAAAACCTATAAACCTAGTTTTTTATTGTGTCAGAAGCATTCTAAAAAATGATTAACATAGGATAACATTTAGGGGCCGGAAAACGTTTCCTTTTTATGTTTGTCAATATTCCTTTTTTTTATAAATACAAAAATATCGAATTCATTACTTATATTTTTCTAAACTCTAATTGACGGACTTAAAAGATTTATTTATGCAGTTTACTACCCTATTTTCCTGTAGTAACTATAAATAAACAGTCACAATAACATTTGTTTAACTTTTTTCTTCTCAATTCAAATACAAAGTTGCAAAGTTTCTTGTTTCCTTTATAATTATATTTTTTATCTGTGTATGGCCGTGATTTTTACACAGGACGTGACTTTTGTTATTTTTCGGATCTAATCTGTGGTGAACAGCTGATCGTTGTTATCTTATTACGATGTAATGACAAAGATAAATAAAATAATGGATAAGGGAGTCTCATTTTTGAGAAAAGTCACGGAAGTACATTTTTGTGTAGTGGAGAAATATTGTTATATCTTTAGTATTTAGAAATATTTTTCGAGTCAATTAAGTATTATGAAATATGATCAACTAGCTGATATGATAATGTCGTATACTGTTTGCTTATGTCGAAAATTGGGTTATGGGACATCTCGCCCACGAAAAAACTGGCCCACAGGCCAGATGTACCCTATCTTAACCAAATGTCACATTGGTATATTCGCCCGGACCAATTTAGTGTGCACGGGTCAAAACATTCATCTTCTATTAAATAGTAACGGGATATTTTTTTTCGGGAAAAAATCAGTATAAACTTTGCTAACTAAATATCTGTTGCAATTGACTAATATTATCGGCAAGAAGTACTGCGCAAGCATAAGTTCATAATGTATGTATAATTATGTACTTAAATTATAAATCTAGTCAGGATTATTAAATATTGACATTTTTGATATTATGCCGGTTGTAAGTGAATCATTTATATTTATTATCCAGATAGCACACACCAAGTAAAAGTTATTACACCAAGATTACTCTAGGCACAGTCACTGTCACGATATGTTTAGCTACCTTGAAAGCACCTGCTACGATTTGAATGTAGAAAATTCTGATAATCAAACCTTTATTTTGGCTATGAAACTTTCGGGTCTATCAGCTTACAGAGCTTTTCCTCTCAAAAAGACGCACGAACCAGAGGACCTTTTTTTTTTAGCGTATAAAATTTCATGCCTTGAGTCCTCGGTGCAGGGCGGGAGGGACTAATCAGACTTCTATTGACTAAAATCCACGGTGTCCTTCATAGCCTGTTATGTTCCGGGGTCACTAAGGGAATGACCCGCGATAAAGGCTTTGGCCCTCTGAAGGGGGGCGTCATTATGCTGACGCTCTTTGATCGACGTGGGACACAACGCGCCGTCGACCCGGGCATGGTTTGGTCGGGCAGCGAGTTGCCCTTTACTGCTGCCCGCATGCCCGCGCCTACGGTGGCCGGAGTCTCGCGATTCACCGTCGCCGTGGGCGTCCTGCACCGCGGTTGGGGCGGAATCAGGACTCTGTCCTCTCAGATAGCTCGCGGCGTGCCTCCTCCTTCGCGAGCAAACTGCTTCGCAGAAGGAGGCGACCGCTGACACTCCGTCTAGCCCCGCAAGCATGGCTACGAACCAATGCCGGGCGCGATTTTCTCCGCCTATCGCAGCCGTGAAACGTCGGTGTCATCTGCCCAAGCTGGGCAGTCCTGCAAAACATGCTCCACACGAACCAGAGGACCTAGCACGGGTTTTCACGTTTCTGTAGTAAAGAAAACGCCAACTTTGACTAGTTATTTGATGGAAAAAAATTGTTCCTCATTTAGATTATTTTTATTATTTATCCATGAAATTAACGTACACTAGGGGTGTTTTTATTTTCTGAACAATTAACGTCGTACATACTTCAAGTACGAAAAACGAAACGAGCCTGTTATGGAAGAACATCGTAAGCGACAAAATATAGATATTTCACTTTTTATCGTAACGTCAAGTTAAAATGATTTAGACCTTATCGCAAAGACCCCTAAACTCATAATTGCATAAACGTCAAAATTATGACAAGAAATGAATAGTATCGCAAACGACAAAAAGTTAAAGTTTCAAATAGTAGATCAATCAGAATTATCGTAACCAACTTATCGTAAGTAACGTTTGTCACTTACGATAAAACTGCAGATAAAAGATCTGACCAAAATCTGTGTTTCGTTTAGTTATCATTTATGCATTTTGTTTATTTGCAGGAAATAGGTACATATTTGAATGTAAATTGTTTGACTGCATATTTATTTAAATGAAGTAATAATTTATTTTGTTTCTTTTTTATTTATACAATGTTGAAATGATATTAATCTTAAATATTTAAATGAAAGTAAAAAGAAATTGTCGTTGAGCAATAACTAAACACTGATTGTTAGAAAGTTTCAAGTTCAAACTTGTTCGAAATAACGATACACCGGCTTGCGAATAACTCTTTTTAACCGATTTCTTTGTTTAGTAAAGTGAAGAATTACTGTTAAACGTGCCAAAAGTCTTCGCAAAGAATTCGTCTATTGGGCAGAGCCAAATGTCAAAGCTGAAGATTAACGGCAGCATTATTTTGACGAAACCGGAGATCCTAAGAGAGCTTGAGAGGTTTTACGGGCAGTTATACACATCAACACGACAATCCAGTGTCGGTACAGCTCGAGACGCAAGAGCTAAACTGACTCGACACTGCACTGAGGATATCCCGGACATCAGCCTGTACGAGATTAGAATGGCTCTTAAACAGCTCAAGAATAACAAGGCGCCGGGTGAGGACGGAATCACAACAGAACTTCTGAGAGTGGGTGGAAACCGGTACTTCTAGTCCTCCAGAAGTTATTTAATTCCGTCATACTCGAAGGTTCTACGCGATAGGCACGGCACAGGAGTGTGGTTGTTCTTTTCTTCAAAAAGGGTGATAACACCTTGTTGAAGAACTTTAACAGCCCAATCTCACTTCTAGCCATGTATACAAGCTGTTCTCAAGAGTCATTACGAACCGTCTCGAACGCAGGTTTGATGACTTCCAGCCTCCCGAACAAGCCGGTTTCCCAAAAGGTTTTAGTACTATAGACCACATACACATGCTCCACCAGATTATACAGAAGACAGAGGAGTATAATCGGCCATTGTGTTTAGCATTTGTGGACTATGAAAAAGCCTTCGATTTAATAGAAATCTGGGCAGTATTGCAGTCCCTCCAACGATGTCATATTGACTATAGGTATATCAAAGTGTTGAAGTGTTTGTATAGAAAAGCCACCATGTCCATCCGACTTCAGGAAGAGAGCACGAAACCAATCCAATTCCAGAAAAGCGTGAGACCGGGACACGTTATTTCTCCGAAACTGTTCACGAACGCATTGGAGGACGTTTTCAAACTCTTGGAATGGAACGGATTCGGCATCAACATCAATGGCGAATACATCACTCACCTTCGTTTTACCGATGATGATGATGCACCTCAATGCTATGCTCAGCGACCTCAGTATCGTTTCCCAACGGGTCTGCCTTAAAATGAACATGAACAAGACGAAAGTCATGTCGAATGTCTATGTGGCACCCGTACCGGTTGTTGTTGGGAACGATACTCTCGAAGTTGTAGACCATTATACTTACCTTAGACAGATTGTTCAATTAGTTGGGTCTAACTTCGAGAAAGAGGTCGCCCGAAGAATCCAACTCGGATGGGCAGCGTTTGAGAAGCTACGTGATATCTTCTCATCGAGAAACCCAGTGTCTCAAGACAATGTTTAACCAGTGTGTTGAAACGTGGTCTTTGACTACTGGCCCTTTATAGAGACTAAGACTCACTCAACGAGCAATGGAAAGAGCTGTGCTGGGAGTTTTTTTGCGGGATAAAATCCAGAACATGGATATTCGGCAAAGAACCAGAGTCACCGATATAGCTCATAAAATTTGCAAGTTGAACTGGCAATGGGCAGGCCACATCGCTCGTAGAACTGACAACCGATGGAGAAGAAAAGTTCTCGAGTGGCGACCACGGACCGGAAGACGCAGCGTAGGCAGGCCTCCCACTAGGTGGACCGACGACATCGTGAGGGTCGCGGGCAACGGATGCATGCAAGTGGCGAATTATCGTTCGGCGTGGCGGTCTAAGACGGAGGCCTATGTTCAGTGGAGGACGTATTCCGGCTGATGATTATGATGATAAAAGTCAACAGCGTCTCCAGGCACCCACGGCGGCATACTTGGCAAAAATACCTATTGCTAAACCAAAGTTCATGGATCTAAAAAAAATGTGTGACAAGGGTATAATTCCTGCCATACGATGACAATACAAAGGACTTACTACCGGATGAAAGTGACAACGAATGATTTATTGTATTGATGTTAATGAAAATTGATTAAGTACCAACTATTATTAACATAAA
This sequence comes from Agrotis segetum, assembly GCA_036375495.1. Lineage (NCBI taxonomy): Eukaryota > Metazoa > Arthropoda > Insecta > Lepidoptera > Noctuidae > Agrotis > Agrotis segetum. The sequence continues at coordinate 1,800,744 of JAQSVV010000263.1, read as the reverse complement.
TTGATTTATTATTTTTTCGTTTTATTAGGAAAAAACTTGATATAGGTTTCTGATTATATCGAAAACTGATAGCGTAACTGACGATTTTTGAAAACAAGATGAAATTACGACCTTAAATTTTATCTTAAGCGACAAAAGTACTCATTATTTAACTCTTTCTGCAATTATTTAATTGATTATACGTAGATCCTAACGTGTTTTGCACTTATTACAAAAACCGTACATGTCTGATTAACCAGTAAAAAATAAACAATAAAATACCTCTCCTGTAAAATTGTATGTTTGTCGGTTACGATGTTCTTCCATAACAGGCTCGATATGTAGAATTAGCGCCAGGGCCTCAGGAATGCCGCTTCACTCAAAAAGTACATGCGTGGCAGTGAGAGCAATGTTATTGTTCACCTTTGTTGATAACCTCCTTACGTTCAGATTCTTAAACAATAGACTGACAGCTGTTGTATCACTGTGCTTATACATTATATTAAGTCGAAGGGTCATTGACGCACTAACTTATACTACTTCCATGCAAGAATCGAAGTTAATCGAACGTAGGACATGTACAGTTCCAACCCTTTTTTTATCGTGGTAAAATCGTCAAATGAGTCCTCCCACCAAGGGTAGAGCGGGAAGGGCTGTCAGACTTGTACTGACTAAAATCCACGGTGTCCTTCAATAGCCCTTTACGTTTCGGGGTCACGGTAAATCGTAAGTGCCGCGACCAAAAGTGCCAAGCTTGCCGAAATT